>JXCR01138344.1:67139-115396 GCA_002079205.1 Phalaenopsis hybrid cultivar | reverse complement strand
ATATCCATTCTAAATGAACCATGAATTAATGTATTGTGAAGATATAGTGTACTCTAGTTCCAAGTCAACACCCAGGGTCGACCCTAAAGCCAAGTAATCCTATAGGGATTCTTCTTGAATTCTTTGATAATGATCTTACCTAGTAAATGCTAGAGGTTAAGATCAATATGTGGAATTTCAAGTTGAGTAAATAGGAGAGTTTTGAATTTCTAATTATGGGGGTACCTTTTCTAATTCTCTAAGACTAGTTAATAGGAAAGTCCTATGGCTAGACCTAGGCTACTGAAGAAGTTTTTCTAGACCTCAACCAAAAGTGAGGTCAACAGGGAGGATCAAACAAGGCAGAGGATAAGAGAATATCTTTGTTAGAACAATATAAAGTAGTGTATTCCTTCAAATACTAAGCGATATCCAAGATGTTCAGAAGTCGGATGAAGAAGCCTGAGTTCAGATTACCAGATCCAAAGAAACCCAAAGAGGTCGATAAGAAAGATCAACCGAACGATTGCCCATATCATAAATTTCTTGGACACACTATAAAGGAATGTTTCATCTTCAAAAATTGGCTCAAGAAAAACCTCAACGAAGGAAATATATGGATCCCAAAATAATATTTAAAAGAGCCTAAAAAAAGTTCCATAAATATGATTTTGGCTGAGCCAACCTCTCCGATTGACCCATATACTGGAAAGGATGGATGGAGTATGACTTGGAACAAGCTCAAGAGGGGCTTGAACTAGATCCAGTCGGCTTCAAGGCAAGCTTCCGTCCAAAGTCTTCAGCCTGCCAAGCCAGAGATGAAGATTTCACCAGAACAACCGTCATTGTCAAAAAGAGGAAGAAGAAGAACAAAATCACAAAGACTGATAGCACGGGGGGTATGATAAGGGCTGCCTCTGCTAGATTAGTTGTCTCGTATTTGGGGAAGAAAATCCTAGAACCCTTGACCTTGTATGATTATATTGTTACCCCTCCGGTGTCTTACGAATATAATGATTATGATTTCAGCTACATTTTAACTGTTTATAGTGATAACGTGATCGATTATGACCAATTTAACTTTGATCTCGATTCCCAAAATGATCCTTAAATCGTGCTGGAGTTCAATGAACTCATTAACAAGACCGAAGAAGACATCAATAACATCGCTTATGATAGCACCGTGAGTGAGGAACTGATCCTCAAGTGCCATGGTGCACCCCTCACCATCAACTTAGATCTTTTTGATAAAGAAGAAACACCGGAAGATTCAACAATGGTCTCTCAAAAATAAGAAATTATAGAAGTGAACTTTAGGAGAGAGAGAGTATTACCCTTGAGGTCAGCCCCAACGGATAAAGGAAAGAAAATAGTAACTCGAGAAGAGCTACCTCCACCTCTGTCAGGGAAAGAAATACATAACCAAGTAAGGATCAGAGGATCATATAAAGTGGATTACAACATGCTAGCTCATCTTAGGATTTTTCTAGCCAAACTAAGCATCTATGACGCTCTAATCCTGTCAAAGGAGATGAGAGAGTCTCTGGTTTCAGCTTTGTTTGACCGAGATATTTGTTTAGTGTAGTTGGTCAGTACATCCTCAGATGAAGTTTGCTTGTTGAAAGAATAATCTGGGGTAATCATCACAGATGAAGATCTACTGCTCGGTATCGCCGACCATAACCGTCCACTCTATATCTCCATTAACATCGGCAGTTTCGTGTTGTCCAAAGTTTTGGTAGATTCTAGAACATCCCTCAACTTTATGAGTCTATGGACAATGGACTATTAGGACATTGAAGCTCTAGAGCTTACGATCGATAAAATGATGCTAATAAAATTCAACCGAAAGGTAGAGAGAGCCCTTAGTTCAATCACATTAATTATGAATGTTGGAGAACTAGTAACAACCATTAAATTCCACATCATCGATGTCGAGACCTCTTTTAATGTTCTACTTGGTCGACCATAGATTCTTGAACACAACATGATTCCATCGTCTGTACACCAGTGCATTAAGTACTACAAAGAAGGACAAGAACATTACATCAAGGAATATTTATTTTCATTTTCAGTTCATGAAGTTGACATTCATGAAGATGTCGCCTAATACACGCCTCCGAAGAAAACTGCCTTCTCTCTTAAAATTGTAACAAATAAAAGTGAAGGTTCAGAAGAATTACAATGGCAAGACCATTCAACTCCACTCCAGTGATCTTCCACCACCCTTTTGCAACAAGTTGGTGAGGGTTCTTTTAGTTCACGCACCCAAGGTTGAGGCCAGGGATGTGGACGAGGAAGAATCAATTTAATTGTTGAACGCACTAGGTCGACCATCAACATTGATGATGAAGGAAGTTTTGAAGATGAAATAATGATGACAAAATAAAAGAAACCTCGGTATAAGATACCCTTAGAAGACATGGAGAAAAGCAAATATGAGACAATGTAAGATTGGATAAACCACTATGTGAGCACCATGACTCTTACTCCAATTATCCCTCAAAAGGTCTAGAGTTTAGAGGTCAAGGAAGTTCGTAGCACTGGTTCAAAGCTGATCAAAATTTATCGT
The DNA here is from genome assembly GCA_002079205.1 of Phalaenopsis hybrid cultivar. Lineage (NCBI taxonomy): Eukaryota > Viridiplantae > Streptophyta > Magnoliopsida > Asparagales > Orchidaceae > Phalaenopsis > Phalaenopsis hybrid cultivar. The sequence continues at coordinate 112,845 of JXCR01138344.1, read as the reverse complement.
GCTTCTACTTCTAATAATCTTGAAAATCATGTAAATTTGGATAAGAATCCTAATGAATTAATGGAATAACCTTTTGGTTATTTTTCACCTTGTGTACGAAAGTTAATTCAACAAGGAAATTTACCAAAATAGATGAAAAAAGATAAATTACAATTTTTTGAAAAATTATGGGATGTTAAAAGTCGAACTCCCAACTTGAAATAAGGTCTCAGATTTGGTACAATTGGACCAGTTGATGATTCATAACTTTGCATGGTTGTCACCAATAAATTGAATGAGGATTTCCTCAATATAGAAGATGCTGATCATCTAAGAGAAAATGCCCCACCAGAATTTGAGGAAGAAATCAGGTCAACTCTTGATGAATTGAAGGAAATGAACCTCGAGACGGAAGAACAGCCCCAACCAACATTTATAAGTTCTTTACTCAATGATGAATAATCTATAGAATTCATTAAACTATTAACAAAATTCAAAGATTGCTTCACATGGAGTTATGATAAAATTCTAGGACTGTCAGCAAAAGTTGCAGTTCATAAACTTGGGGTGGACAAAGATATGATCTCGGTAAAACAAGCTCCCAGAAGAATGGACCTCGAGATAGAGCAGCAAGTCATTGCCGAGGTAAGGAAATTAATAGATGCTAACTTTATAAAAGAAGAGCAATACCCCACATGGTTAGCTAATATTGTACAGGTTAAGAAGAAAAATGGACAAATCTGTGTATGTGTGAACTTCAGAGATTTGAACAAAGAGTGTCCAAAGGATGAGTTTCCAATGCCAATACCAGATATGATGGTGGACATCGCTTCGACACATGAAATTTTCTTCTTTATGGATGGATTGTCGGTGTACAATCAAATCAAGATGGCTCTAGAAGATGCAGCACTTACAACCTTCAAAACACCTATCGGGATTTTCTGTTACACAGTGATGCCGTTTGGGTTGAAGAATGTCATAACAACATATCAACGAGCTATGACGAAGATTTTTGATGATCTCATTCACAACTAAGTGGAATGCTAGGTGAATGATTTTGTTTATTATTAAAATGCCTCCTTCTAAAACCTAGAAACAACTACATTCCTTCCAACAAAAGTTGACATATCTAAGACGTTGTATTTCTAATCTCTCAGATAGGTGTCAGCCCTTCTCGGCATTAATTAAAAAGGATGCCAAATTTATTTAGAAAGAGAAATGTCACTGGGCTTTTGAGAATGTTAAACAATATTTAATGACTCCTCTTATTTTGGAAGCCCCTTTCTCGTAAAAACCGTTGATACTTTATACCGCGACCTTAGATGACTCTCTCAGAGCCCTCTTAGCCCAAGTCTATCACGAGGGTAAAGAAAACACACTATACTACTTGAGTCGTCATCTAATACCAAAAGAGATAAGGTATCCACCAATTTAGAGGCGTTGTATAGCATTAATTTTCCCTGCCCAGAAACTCAAACATTACATGCTTTCGCATAAGATTACCATAATTTCAAAAGTTAATCCGTTGCAATACTTGATGACCTGACCAACACTCTCTGGATTTCTAGTGAGATGGTCAATGATTTTGTTGCAATTTGATATAACTTTTATTCCCCTCCATATTATCAAGGAATAGATTTTAGCAAACTTTCAAGTTGCACACCCACATCTAGCTGGGTTCCCCCTTAATGATGAGTTACCAGATGAGCAGGTGTTATAAATGAAATTCTCCAGTTCATAATGTTGCGAGATGTACTTCGACGGAGTTACATCAACCAGAAAAGATAATGGATCAGGGACAATTATACCAGGCAAAGCAGGAATTGGTTTAGCTTTCATCACACCAGATAAAGGTATGCTGAGGTTCTCATACCACCTAAGAGAGTTGAATACCAACAATGAAGCAGTATATGGAGCCTTAATTACTGGGTTGGAATTAGCAATCTCGATGGATATAACATATATTATTATCTATGGCGACTCACAACTCATCATCCAACAAGTCACCGGACAATACAAGAATTCATAACCAAGGTTAACAGAAGACCACCAGCACACGATGAAGCTGCTGTAGCAGATTCCCAACGTAAATTTCTATCAAATTCCTTGGGGAGATGATGCTCATGCTGACGCTCTAACAAAACTTGTGAAGAAATTGTCGTGTCCCCTGGAGGATTCCATTGACATTACAGTACAAGGAAGACAAGTTTTGTCTCGAATCAAGCTAAAATATCTACATTAGCTCGAAAAAGAAGAAGTAATGATGATTGCAATTACTAATATCAATGAAGAATGGCATAAGCCATTAATACAATATTTGCAAACTGGAAAGGTGCCCGAAGACAAGTCTGAGGCACACCACATCTCAAGAAGGGCTATGTCATACCCCTTAGTGGGTGATGTCCTCTACAAAGATCATTCAATCAGATGTGGCTATGTTGTTTAAGAAAAGCAAAAGAATAGAATATTGTCAAAGAGGTACATGTCGGATTGTGTTGCGCTCACTGATCCCGACTATTTATATGCGGTAGTATAACAAGGATTTTAATTATAATTTTCACATATGTTTCCTTACTTTGCAACAGAACCAAAAACTTGATCCTAAAGAAAATAAGAAGTTAACTCTTTAATTTATCTATACTGGAAAAACTTGATCCTAAAGAAAAATAAGAATTTAACTTTTAATTTATATATATTGTGATACTAAATAAAAGTATACGTATCGTTATCAAGTAATATATGACTTTTTGATTAAGACCTGAATATCGAACCCACATATACGTATCGTTATCAAGTAATATAGGACTTTTTGATTAAGACCTGAATATCGAACCCACAAGAGTATCGTTATCAAGTAATATATGACTTTTTGATTAAGACCTGAATATCGAACCCACAAGAAAAAAAGGAAATATGCACTTTTGAATAACAAACTTTCTATTCTAAAAAATAAATTCTTAAACTACAGATATTTGCACAGTATTAAAATTCAAATTTTTTTATGGTATTTTTGATATTCCGACAAAACAATAACAACTAAATAATATAACTTGAGTTTATGTAAAATAAAATCACTTTATATGAAAACACATTTCTCCTTAGCATGAATTAGTAATAAAGATAGAAATTCTGGTGTAGAAGTATGTTAATTGTGTTGTGCCAAATACGAGCAATTGTATTCTTTACCCTAGCTAGAGATGCTATAAAGAACATTAGCTAATTTAATGTTTGAATAGTTTTGAATTCCGACTAGGCAGGGAAGATACTAGCTTTCACTCTAAAGTTTTCTCAATTCCCTCCACCTGGGGGCTAAAACGTTGTATCGTAACCTAAAACAATAGACCAAGTTGGTGGCTTTAACTTGTCACTTTAAAGTCCTCTAACTCTACACCCTTCAAATATTATTTCCTTATTTTTTGCACTAAATCATATGAATTACATTCACATTCATACAACCTCATGTGCTTAATTCTAATTTTTGATTGAGATAATACCAGCCTAGTTCTTACATGTTCTCACAAGAAATTTTAACAACTATATAGGCCAAATCAAGAAGTAAATGAAGTGCATGGAATTAAATCGTAACAACTTCTTCCAATAATAAAGATTAATACTCTCCAGTTTAATTACTTATCATTTTAAGGAGAAAGATAAAGAAAACTACTCAGAATCCGTGGAGAAAATAAAACCACACTTTAATTTAAAAGTAGAAATCATTGTGAAACCAACAAAAAATCTCAATTAAAACCAAAAGTAGTTTAAAAACAAAAGATAAAAAACTTATCTCAAATCCTCTACCAAACTTTTAAAGTTCCTTTGAATCTCTTCTCTTTTATAACACTCTCAAAATAAACTAAAAGCAAAAAGGATATAGTAAATTTGTGTAGTGCATGAAAATCTCTCCAAAACTATCTCTCAAAACTCCTCATGACTCCTCCTCTTCTAACTCTTTCGAGACTTTCAAGCACCCTGTTCCAAATGTCTCAACTTCCTTCTTCTTTAAATTTCCCAAGAGGTGCCTAGGAAATTCTTCAAAAAGTGTCCAAATTTGATGTAATCTCCAAGGGATGCCTCCTTTCACAAGTCTTTTAAAAATATTTTCGTTCCTAGTGGTCATAACCACCCTCTTTAGCCAATAGTTGCCTCAAATGTCTCTTCAAAATTTTGCCAAATGGAGAAACCTATGAAATAACTGCCTCTGGCGCTTAAGCACAAGGGTCTCTGATGCTTAAGCGTAGCCTTCTCTATTTCATCGGCGCGTAAGTGCCGAATTTGGTATTTAGGTACCAAAACACTTTTGCACAAATTTCACATTTTTGCTCCAAATTTATTCCTTTTTTCACTCCTTTTATCTTTTTTCAACTTTTTATTTGTACTTAAAAGAAAAACACAGAAATACCTTCCATTAAAGGGCAATATCTTAAAAGTAGGTATAAAAATGCGTCTAAAACACTATATATTTTAGGTGTATCAAAATTCCACATACTTAAAATGTTACTTGCCCTCAAGTGACACTTCAATCTTTAAAAACTAAATAATTATGATACGTATATGTCCGAAACTGGTCTTAAGGATGTTCTTAAAATTCAGAAGGATAAGACGAAGAGATTACCGAGTACCGTATTTGGTCTGCACCATGATGAGCATACTTCTCTTCGAAATGCCAATTTTTCTGCTGAGTCACTCCTTTTTAAGACATCACAGTCAAAGAAAAGGATATGGATTACACAAGGTTTCTGTACTGATATGGTCCAGCAAGCCCGCAGGGCAGGATCATGGAATGAAGGCAGGGTTCAAAGTATCGGACAGGTCATAGCAACTGCTAGCGAGATGGAGAAACAAGTGGAGGATATCAAGTCAAGTCCTCTAGATCTCAAAATGATACAAGAATTAATAATTTAGGAAAAGGTTGAAAAGCTTGAAGTTGAGATTTCTGAGTTAGCCCAAGAACATGGAGTTTCCATTAATGATGATGAAGATTTTGACTTCAAAGATTACCTTGACGAAGATTTCATGGATGTGCATGTCATCGAGACCGGAGCCGCTGCATCTACGGGCGATGCTCAACATCTCATCAAAGAGAACGCCGTAGATGAGCTGCTTAGGGTTGTTTTCTTAGGGGATGAGCAAATCAGCCAAATGAAGATAAGAATAGAAGAGATGGCCGCTGCCATGACCGCCATGGCCATAGTTCAAGGACAGTCTCAAGTATCACAGTTAGCCTCTCTAGAAGTCAATCAACCAGAGATTATACATATCATAGATGAAAGGAGAGAAGTCGCCTCAGCAGATAGAAATTATTAATAAGATTAGCATTTTCCATCAAGTGTCATGTCAGAAAAGGAATTTAAGCAAATGGTCGAGCAAGTTTTGGAGGCATTAGCACAATCTAAGGGTGGTACATTAGTTTTTAAAGGGTAGACCTTACTCGGAGGAGTTTGATGTTGTATTCTACCCTAAGGGTTTTGTGTCGCCAAAATTTAAGATATTTGATGAAACTGGAAATCCCAAGCAGCACATAGCACATTTTCAAGCCAATTGTGGTAATACTGGAGGTAACAAAGCTCTTCTCTTTCGATAGTTTGTCAGCAGCCTGTCAGGAATCATTTTTTATTGGTATACTGAACTACTGACCAGAAGAAAATATGTTGAGATTTTCATACCTATTCTATACTGTTTTTGATGATATTGCACTTTAAAGAAAGATATTTTTGATGTTTTGTTGCAGGAATGATGAATTAGGGTCATTGGAGCAAAAAGATGCAAAAAGCAACAAATTTGGAGAGAAAAGGACCAAAATGTGAAGAATTGAACTAGGGCGCCGACGACGCCATCGACCCCACTGATGGTGAGATTTTCTTGAGACTCCAGAATTAATTCACTAAGAAGGTCCACCGACGGCGCCCTCAAGTCTGCCGACACGGTGAGCTTGAAGATTATGCCCAATTAAGCTTTGGATAAGGCTCAATTTTGATATGATGCTTAGGCAACTCTTGGGAAAGCTCATCCACAACTTTAAAAGACTATTTTGGCCAAAAATTAGAGAAGAAGGAAGGAGCCTAAAAGTCTTAGAGATGTCTGGAGGTTAAAAAGGTTTATATAGTGTGTAAAAAATTGAATTCTTTGAGAGATTGTAAGAGTGGAGGGAAAGTGAGAGATTTTTTCCTCCTTGCTGCTTTGAAGAGGAATTCTGTGTGGTGTAAAGAAAGGAAGAGATTCAGAGGAATTTTGAGGAGTTTTCTTGGGGAGGAATTAGAGATAAGTTATTTACTTATTTTAGTTTGTATGACTTTGATTTTATATATAAATTCCGAGTTTTGTTGTGTTTTTCCCATGAGATCTGAGTATTTTTCTCTGTCTTTCTCCTTATCTCGAGATTTGTGAAATGGTGATTTTAATTGGTGAAGCCATGAAAATATTTAAGAAATTGAGATGATCTTTTTACTTTGATCTTAATTTACTTTTAATCTGACCAATTGATTTGTTAAAATATGTTGAGTTTTACAACTAAAAGTGAAGATTACTCAATCTGACCAATTGATTTGTTAAAATATGTTGAGTTTTACAACTAAAGTGAAAGGTTACATTCTAAGGATTTAGGGAGGTCAAAGCCCTTGGAAGTTGGGTGCAAATAAATAGGGAAATAATATTATCGAGCATAGAATTGGAGAGTTTAGAGTGACAGACTAAAATCCCCAATTCGGTCATATCGTGTGGGTGTTGAAGTATAGATGTTAGCCCTCAAGTGAGGGGAACGTGGGAGCTCTGATGTGAGAACCGATATCCTCCCAACCTAGCCACAGATGCAGTACACAAGCGTAGGATTAGTCAATATTCTTTATTCCTGGACCAAAGGGTAAAGAATAGTTATGCTCCTATTTGATACAATATCATTTGAATCAATTCACTTTATCTATTCACTATAGTTTCATGACTAGGAGAAGGACGAAAATTGAACTGATTCACTTTATCAATTCACTATAATTTCTTGACAAAGAGAATGATGTTTTCAGTGTATTATTGAATATCACATTTAAACCTTCATTAGTATCATTAGTTATTTAATAATTATTAAAATTAAGTAATTATTTTAATTGCCTATTATTGACAGATAAGCAAATTGAACTTCGTTGTTTTGATTAAAGTATTCATTTTCTAAATTTTTAGTTTGTAGTTCTAAACATACTAACTGTGGGATCGATATCTAGGACTCCATTAGAGCCTTATATTGCTTGAGCGATACACATATTTGTGTAAATAAGTGTGACTTTACAAATATTGAATATTTAATTCGTCTATATTTATCGAATCTATAACTTTTATTAAGGATTTGGTACAGTTGTTGAGGAAGTGTATCTTTTAGCATCAGTATTAAATACTTATATTTTTAAGCATATATAAAGTCACGGTCAAGTTTTTGGCGCCGTTGTCGGGGAGTGAGTAACAAAAATCAAAATTAGAGTAACAGACAAATTAGTATTATTAGAAAATTTTTACTTGAATTGCAACTTATTTTTATGATTAGTTAATTATTTTATTGTGTACGGATTTCAAATTATATGCATAAATTTGGACCTGAAAATCTTATAGCCTACGATTCAGAATTTGAACGCACTGTTAGAAAGATTAGAAGATTGAGAAGAGAACCAAGAAATTATGATACGATGGAGAACAACATGAACAATCAAGGAATAGAAAATGAATACCAACCTAGACCCCTATGAGATTATGCAAATCCTACAGCATATGAAATTCACTTATCTATCCAAAATCCTAATGTAGCTGCTAATACATTTAAGCTTAAACCTGTTATTATCCAAATGGTACAAAACAATTAATTCGGAGGTACACCAAATGAAGATCCTAACTTACACCTCACTAGTTTTTTAGAACTGTATGCTACTTTTAAATATGACAGAGACTCAAACGATGGTGTTAGACGTAGACTTTTTCCTTTTTCACTGGGGGATAAGGCTAAGATGTGGTTAAATTCATTAGCACCAGGATCTATTAGAACTTGGGGAGAACTTTCACAAAAGTTTCTATGCAAATATTTCCCTCCATCCAAAACTATTAAACTTAGAAATACATAACATTGTTCTGTTAGATTGATGGAGATTCAATATATGAAGCTTGGGAGAGATTTAAAGATCTTCTTAAGAAATGTCATCATCATTCATTACTAGATTGGTTGACAATTCAAACTTTTAATAGTGGATTTGTGGGATCTCTTAGATATATTATAGATGTTGCGGCTAGTTGTTCGATAATGTCAAAACCATTTGATGAGGCTTATTCATTAATAGAAGAGATGACAACCAACAATTTTCAATGGCCCTTTAAACGGGTAAATCCTAAAAGAGTAGCTAGTATCCGTGATTCTGATGAAATATCTATGTTAGCTTTACAGATTGCTGCAATCTCAAAGAAATTAGATCATTATGGGATAATTATTCTCCAACACCTCCTATGATGGAAGACAATTCATCTGGGCAATTTGTGGATGTTCAACATTCATATGAGACTTTAAATGCTATTAATAAACCCAACAACCCTTATTTGAACTATTATAACCCAGGTTGGAAAAATCATCCAAATTTTAATTGGAGTAATAATTCTTCTACAAATCAACAATGGGCAAATAACCCAGTGAACCCATTAGGAAATTCATCCAACCAAGGAAATGTTCACTATAGACCTTCTTATTCCCTAGGATATAACAGTAACCCTCAAATTAAGGAGAAGTTGTCTGTGGAAGAGTTGATATTAAACATGGGTCAACATTTAAAATCAAGGAAATCAATTACAAATTCAAAGAAATCAATTACAAAATCAAGGAACTGCTATTAAGAGTATTGAAAATCAATTAGGGCATATCGCTACTGCGCTTAGTAACCAAACATGAGGAACTTTTCCTAGTACTGTGGAACCAAATCCTAAAGATCAAGGAAAAGAACAAATCAAGCTGATATAATTATGAAGTGGAAAAGAATTGGAGACAAGAGTGCAAAAAGAAATGGAAACCGAAAAAAGAGAAAGTGGATACCGAAAAAGAAAAGGATCATGNAAGATGTGTTAGTAAAAGTGGATGAATTTATCTTTCCTGTGGATTTCATTGTTTTAGATATGGAGGAAGATATAGAAATACCTATAATTTTAAGGAGACCATTTTTAGCTGCTGGAAAAGCTATGATAGATATTCAAAAAGGAGAATTAACTTTGAGAGTTGATGATAAGAAGTGACTTTTAACATTGTAAAATCTAAGAAATACCCTGCTGTTAAAAGAGATAATGAATGTTTTCGCATGGAAATTAGTGAACATCTATTCAAAGAACATTTCAAAGAACATTTTGAAGAGAAAAAACAATTTGAAGAGAGAGATGAAGTTATCTTGGACGAATTAGGAAATGATGAATTAGTTTATGTTCAGGAAAGATTTGAGATGTTGGACATTACAGAAAATAATGATAAGAATCTATTTTCGTCAATTATAAAAGCACCTGAACTAGAGTTGAAAGTATTGCCTAGCCACTTGAAGTATGTGTTTTTTGGAGACTCATCTACATTAACAGTTATTATATCTTCAAAATTAAATGATCTGCAAGAGCAAAGACTGTTAGGTACATTGAAAATATTTAAGAAAGCTTTTGGTTGGAACTTAGCTGATATTAAGGGAATCAGTCCTTCAATCGTCTGCACAAAATTATATTAGATGAACAATATAAACCAAGAGTTAACCTACAAAAGAGATTAAATCCAATGATGAAAGAAGTAGTTAAGAAGAAAATTTTGAAATGGTTAGACACTAGAATTATATATCATATTTCAGATACTGTGTGGGTAAGTCCAATTCATTGTGTTTCTAAGAAAGGAGTAGTAACTATTGAGATAAAAAAAATAATGAATTAATACCTATCAGACAAGTTATTGTGTGGCGTATTTGCATTTATTATAGAAAATTAAACACTACCACTAAAAAAGATCACTTCCCTTTATCCTTTTTAGACCAAATAGTAAATAGACTTGTTTGACACAAATATTTTTTTTAGATGGTTATACCTTTTACCATCAAATTTCTATTTCTCCTTAGGATCAAGAAAAGACAACATTTACTAGTTCTTTTGGAACTTTTGCTTTTCTAAGAATTTCTTTTGGATTATGTAATGCATCTGCAACATTCCAGAGATGTATGATGTCCATATTTAGTAAGTTAATTGATGATGGATTGGAAGTATTTATGAATGATTTCCTAATGCACCTGCAACATTCCATAGATGTATGATGCCCATATTTAGTAAGTTAATTGATGATGGATTAGAAGTATTTATGGATGATTTCTACCTGCAACATTCCAGAGATGTATGATGTCTATATTTAGTAAGTTAATTAATGATGGATTAGAAGTATTTATGGATGATTTCTCTAATATTTAGTAAGTTAATTGATGATGGATTGGAAGTCTTTATGGATGATTTCTCTATATTTGGAATGTTAATTGATGATGGATTGGAAGTATTAATGGATGATTTCTCTGTATTTGGAACATCATTTGACAATGCTTAAATTATCTTGAAAAAGTTTTGGAGTTATGCGAAAGAACTAATTTGGTTCTAAATTTGGAGAAATGTCAATTTATGATTGCACGAGGAATTGTTTGGAAGATGGTATGGAAGCAGACCCTACAAAAATTCAAGTTATATCTAAACTAACACCTCCTACTAATGTAAGAGAGGTTAGGAGTTTTCTTGGACATGCTGGATTTTACAAGTGTTTTATTAAAGATTTTTAAAAAATTACCAAACCTCTATGCCAACTTTTAGAAAAGGACAAGAAATTTGAATTTACTAAAAGTTGTTTAAATACTTTTTTAAAGGAAAAATTAATCATTTAGAAAAGGATAAGAAATTTGAATTTACTGAAAGCTGTTTAAATGCCTTTGAGTTGTTAAAAGAAAAATTAATCACATTTTAGAAAAGGACAAGAAATTTGAGTTTACTGAAAGCTATTTAAATGTCTTTGAGTTATTAAGAGAAAAATTAATCACGACCCTTTATTATAGTTTCACCTAACTGGGAGAAACCATTTGAACTGATGTGCGATGCTAGTGATTATGTTATTGTAGTTTTCACCTAACTGGGAGAAACCATTTGAATTGATGTGTGATGCTAGTGATTATGCTATTGGAGATGTCCTCGGACAAAGGTATGAAAAGATTTTTAAAGTTATATACTACGCTTGTAAAACTCTTAATGATGCACAAATTAATTATATTGTTACTGAAAAAGTGTTACTAGTCATTGTATATGCTTTAGATAAATTTAGATCTTATTTAATTGGAGCTAAATGTGTTGTGGATATTGATCACTCTGCTATTAAATATCTGATGCAAAAGAAGGATGTAAACAAGGTTGATTAGATGGATACTTTTGATGCAAGAATTTGATCTTGTGGTTATTGATAGAAAGGTAACTGATAATCAAATTACTGATCTTTTGTCAATATTAGAAAACCATGAATTATGTGACACTGACAATGAAATTACAGAAAGTTTCTCTGATGAATAACTTTATAATATTAATGAGTGAAAAATACCATGGTATGTTGATATTGTTAACTATATTGTAAGTGATATTTTACCACCTATGATGACATTGCAACAACAAAGGAAATTTATTCTTGATGCAAAAACAAAATTTTGGATGAGCCTTATTTATATAAATAATGTAAGGATCTTATTATGAGAATATGTGTACCTTATAAAAAAACTGAGCTAATCATTCAGAAATGTCATGATTCTGAATTTGGAGGACATTTTGGGATTGATAACAGTGCTTGTAAAATTTTACAAGCTGGATTTTGTTGGCCTACAATCTTTAGAGATGTTTATAGATACATAAAAACTTATGATCGATGTCAATGGGTAGGCAATACAAGAAATGAAATGCCTCTAAATTTCATGTTAGAAGTTGAGATCTTTGATGTTTGAGGAATAGATTTTATAGGACCATTTATTCCTTCATTTGGGAACTTATATATGTTATTTGCAGTGGACTACATTTCTAAGTGGATTGAAGCACAAGTGTTATCTCGTTGTAATGCTAAAAGTGTTTCAAGATTTTTAATGAAATATATTTTCACTAGATACGAAATGCCTAGAATGATTATCACTGACAGAGGATCCCATTTTAGGAATAAATATATTTAGAGATTGGAAGAAAAATATAATATTATTCATCAAATATCTGCTGCCTATCATCCTCAAACCAGTGGGTTAACTGAAGTTTCTAATAGAGAGATTAAACAAATACTTGAAAAGACTGTAAACCCTAGTAGAGTAGATTGGTCCACTAGACTGGATACCGCATTATGGGCTTACGAGACTGCTTATAAAAATCCTACTGGAATGACTCCTTACAGACGGATTTTTGATGAATTCGGAAAGACTTTCACTTACTAGTAGAATTGGAGCATAAAGCATATTGGGCGATTAAAGAATTCAATTATAATTATCACTTACCAGTAGAATTAGAGCATAAAGCATATTGGGTGATTAAAGAATTCAATTATAATTTGAAAGATACTGGTAAGAAGATATTGTTACAATTAAATGAATTGAAAGAATTAAGAAATGAATCTTATGATAATGACAGAATTTATAAGGAGAAACTAAAGTTATGGCATGATCGGAAGATTAAACAAAAGAAATTTTAACCAGCACAAGAAGTTTTGCTTTACAACACTAGGCTAAAGTTATTTCTTGGAAAATTGAAGTCTTCTTGTTAGGACCCTTTACTGTGACTCAAGTTTATACTTACGGAGCTATTGAAATTGAAGATCAGAAAACTAAAAATAGATTTAAAGTAAATGTACACAGATTAAAATCGTATTTTGAGGGTAAAAGACTAAATTTTAAAGAGACTTTAATGATCAGTCAACCTGAATGACACCTAAATAGGTCGGGCTGACGACGTTAAACCAATCGCTTTATGGGAGGCAACCCATATTTATCTTTACTTTTATCACGATTATAATAGTTTTTACTTGAAATTATAGTTAGTTTGTGTAGTATTAAGCTCTACTACTCTTATTTACCCTTGAATCATTATAAAAATTGGATCCGTAGAGAAAAATTAGAGCACATTCGGACCAGAGCGAAACTGTGTAAGTTTTGCCTTGGGCACCGACAACACCCTCGACGCCACCGACGACAGGTTTTTCCCAAGAATCCAGGAAAAATTAATACAGAGCCTCGCCGACGGCACCACTGACCCCGCAGACCGCGAGACCGGCAAAATGGTAGTTATTTGGGTTCAAATGGCGGTTTTTGGGCGGGATTTATCCGTTTAAACTCCGAAATTTGATTCCTAGTTCATTTTTTCCTTCCAAAATGAAGTGAAACTCCACCAATTTCATTCCTATGGAATCTGATTCCCATGATAATCTCAGAATGCGAGTTTTTAAGCGGCAAAATTTTATTAGTGCGGAAGCACAGCGAATCTTCAACAAGTTACTGGCGAAGAAAAGATTGATCAAGGAATGAGGATTTGTAAATCGTGGATTGAATAATCCCACAACAGCAATTGAAGAAACGATAGTGCGGCTAAGATGGGATGTGTTGTGCTACACTACCGTCGCCGTGGTGGTTCCTGTGGTAAAAAAATTTTATGCAAATTTACATGGAATCAACCATGGAATTATTTATGTGTGAGGAAGATGGATCACTTTTGCTCCTGCACGAATCAACAAATTATACATGATCGAGAATATTCCTGTCTGCCACTATTCCAATTTCATCCCAATAAGAAACCAGATAAATGAAATTTACCAATATTTAACGGACGAAACTGACAACTGAGAAATAAGAGAAAACATGTATGTTAGTTTTTCCGCGACACTCCTAAATCTCGTCTCAAAATATTACACTTTTTTCATTTATGCGAAACTATTACCGACAATGAAGATCGGTAAAGTTTCTAAAGAAAGTGTTATTTTGAATTACTGCATCCAAGGGGGACTTCCGATCGACATTGGATCCACAATTATGAAGTTGGTTTTGGGTCTGTCGTTCATGGATAACCTTATGGGCTTGGATACCCCTCCACTATTTTCTCACTTTGTTGTCAGTTTCAAGTGTCCTACAAAAATTGGGAAAATGTACTACTACCTTGGAAGCCTTTAGACCCAACTGAGAGATTCCGAGCTTTTGAAGATGAAAATGACATGGCCATTATAGTAGATCAATCATTTCAAAATTCAGTTCCAGTTCAGCCCTTAATTCTTAACAAGTCTCTGGTGATCCTGCGCCGAATCAAGAAATTGGAAAAGGATGTACAAAAAGTCACGAATTCGTTTAATAATTTCTCTGATTTCATCGATCATCTGGATTGGAGGATGAAAGAACATTTTGAGCACTCTTAACATTTAAAGATTGTTTGATACGACTGATGAGGAGGATGAAATTGATAGAGGAGGATTCTACTGAAGAATAACCTCTTCGTTCATGTGCAATCAATGGGTGATTTCAGAGGAGAATCTAGTACTGAATCTGAAGAATAGTATATTTATATTAATACCTATCTGTCTATCTATTTTAATTTGAACTTGGTATTTGCTTTGCTTTAGAATTATGCTTTTAGATCTCTGTATAGTTGAGACTAAGCATAGGATGTTTCATTTTCAGCGTTTCGAGTGTTGTGGCTTGGACTGCGACATTGAATTAATGTATTGAGGTTGAGAAAATACCAAACTTAGGTGTATTATGTAACGTATATTGTACCCCTTGGAATTTATATATTAATGTGATGTTTTGTGTTATGAAAGTTTATTTGTGCTAAGTACATCATTTAGTCACTTAAAATTCTATCTATAATGATTGAAAAGATGTCGTTAAGGCTTGCAATTGATTGAAATTGCGAAAATTTGAGATTTGAACCAAAATCAATAGAGCCCGCTGCGGTACCCTTGACGTCGACGAAGGTGAGATTTTCCCGAGACTTAGGATTTAATTCCAATAGAGCGCGCCGACGGCGCCATCGACTCCCCCCGACGGTGATCTCACAAAAAACACCTTTGACCAAAATTTTGACCAGTCAACCGCCACTATTCATCATCCCCTTCCTCCTAAAAATGCCATTTTTGATCTAGGGCTTTAAATATCTTGGATTGGGAGGCGATTTTAAGGCTTTTTGACACCAGATTTGATCATCTCTAGGTAAGAGCTTTACTCCAAACAAAAAATATTTAAGTTTCACCATGGATTTCTTCCACATTGAATAGATTCTTCACTCCAAGCTAAAAATATTTGATTTCCACCATGGATTTCTTCCACATTAAGGAGATCCAAAAAATTTGAAAATGTAAAAAAAATTTGGGAAGAAATTCATGGATCTCAGTGTTGAACTCTTAGAATTACTATTGGAAGCCATGATTTGCATATTTTAAGTAATTTTTGGAATTTTTCTATGATTTGATTAGATTGAAATGACTCCATGACAAAAGAGACGGGTTGAGTTTGACGAGTCTCGCTTCGTCAATGAGATGGGTCAAATAAAATTTACTTCAATATTTAAAGGAAAGAAGTGTATATAAGATCAAATTTTTGAAAGTCCGGGCGGAGAAATTGAACGAGTTATTATTAAAGGAAAGAAGTGCATACAAGATCAAGTTTTTGAAAGTCCGGGAGGAGAAATCGAACAAGTTATTGCTGAATAGAGGTGTGAAAACTTTTGTTACACCACAAATAAAGCTGATGCAAATGTTGTGAAGGAGTTCTACGCCAATGTAATCTATTCTGAAGCGGAATCGTTCAAGTGCATGGATTTCCTCTTCAATTTACTGCCGCCCGCATCAACACCTTTTACGAAGTCCCATACTCTTATAGTTCCTAGTATAAATCCTTAAGTACGATGGAAGGCCCCCTGAATGATTTGATCAACTTTCTCAGTGATGGGAAAGGAACATGGAAGATAACGTAGCGAGAACGGGTAATTTTTTCTGCTTCCACGCTGAATGCCACCTCTTAGGCGTGGCACTATTTCATTTCCTCAACTCTGTTACAAACTTATCACCATAGTGAGGTAACTAGAGATAGAGCTATTTTAAATTTCTGTATTCAGAATAATATAACTATAAATGTGGGGAGAATTATTCTTAAGAATATATTGACTACGGCGAGGAGTGAGACAAGTGGAGTTCTAGGACATCCCTGACTTATTTGTGCAATTTGCAAACTTTATGGAGTGGAAATTGGAGATGAAGAATGGGTTTATCCTATGAAACCCATTAGTAAAGCCAACTTAAAGACTTATGAATCCCATGAGAAATGGAGAACTGGTCTTGAGAGTGCTTCCAACAACGGAGAGAACGAAGTGCGCTACTCTTTGAGTTCTATCAAACCGGGAACTGCAGCCCTCGAGGCAATGAAAGAAAGTTGTCTGATTCCAATTGTAAGAGAGAAGTTTAAAGAATGGGAGTCCATTGGAAAAATGGATGGTCACCACAGTGATAAAATAAATGAGGAACTGACCCAAGTTTGAAAGCTCGAATTAGTCAAGAAAAAGGAGGAAATAGAACGCCTATCAAAAGAATTACTGGAGCTGAACTGGACCAAGTTTGAAACAGCCCCAGCGGCGGCATCCTATGCTGGCTTATCAGACCTACTAAAGGACTAAAGGAGCACCCAAGACGGGATTGGAAGAATGATGCTACAAATCTCCATAAAAGTGGTTATTTCTTTTGAATTGGAAACGACTTTCTCAAACTCGGGCTCGGGCATAGAGAGAGGCAGGACTTGAAAGCCAATGACAAGACTCAACTTCCAATCCGGTAAAGTTTCAACTTGATTCCTCCCAAATTCCCTACCCCCATACTCTAGTGACTGACTTGCTTGGAAACCCTTTCCCAGCTACTGGGACTGGGATGCGAGATCGGCTCTCATATATGTATATGACCAACCCTTTGAATTTCTTTGCACTAGAAAAAAGTCTAAAAATCGAAAGCTCAAGCTTCTCATCCAAGCCTGCCGATAGAGAAAGTCACATTCAGTAGAAGTCAAGAACCTTATACTGGTAGAGATGCCCCCTCTACAAGTTATGACCTTCCATTTTCTAGTTCCCCTACACTTCTTGATTTAATGAATGAGTTGACCTTGCAGTGGAAGAGCATAAAGTGTATAAATGAAAGGATTGGAGGTTTAGAACGTCGATATGATTATGATAGTGAGTAACTTCAGAGGCATTCAAATTTTGAGGTAGCCTATTATGAAGCTCAGGCCCGACACTACATAGGTGAGCCCGATGTTAATTTTCCTTAGTACCCCTGATATACTCAGTATCATCCCGATCCACCTGCTCATCAAGGTGATGAAGATATAGCTTGGGATTTTGATATTTAAATGTAATTGATGTAGTGATATTTGTACTTTTATTTCTGTAATCTTTTTGTAATAGAAAAGGATGTATGTGTATTTGGACTTTCATTTTTATTATTATGTTGTACTTGGATAGTTTTAATTTTTGTTATAAATTTAGTGTTATAGTTAAATTTGTATGTGTATTTTAGTAGATGTTGAGTAGTATTGTGAATTGCAATGTATTGTGATTTTTATTTCGCAATTTTAATTGTTTCTATTATGTTTGTGTTAGGAAATGTTGTGTTTGTTTAATGTTTTAGTTTTATACTTATTTCAAAATTTCATTACTCAGAAATTCCTCTAATGATTTATATGTGTAGAAAGCTCCTAATATTACAGACAAGGTGAAGTAGAAATTTTGAGAAGGCCTGCAAAAATGTCAGAATGATGCAAATACCTAAAATACTGAGGTATGATTTATATTTAGAGTTTTTCTTCCCACCTGTATTATTTTATATTGAGAAATTTAGGTTTGGGGGAGGGAAGAAAAAGATTAACTATTAGATGTCCTCTATTTCAATATTTTCAAATATTATTAATATGATTTTTATGTAGTGAATTTAATTCAGGTAACTATATTTTGTAGCTATTTAAATATTATAGTATATTTAAAGAAATATTTTTGTAATGAAAATTAATTTTGTGACTTAAGTTTGTATAAAAGAATAAGATTATAGTTAACTATTTAAAGTAAAGGAAACAATATTTTTAAGTCTTAAGAATCTAGAAATTCATTTGAGAAGAAAAGATTGGGGCTCATTGATGTAAAGGTTATGAAATACTTATAAGGTAAAGGAATGCTTTGAGTTCCAAATTTAGAGAAAGAAATGTGATGTTCAAAATCATTAAAAGCTATCCAGAAATATAGTAATCCTCACTTGAAAAAGGAAAAAGAAAGGATTAAAAACAATCCCTGAAAAGAAAAGAAAAATATATAGGATTGAAAGCAATCCAAATGAAAAAGAGAAAAGAAAGAAAAAAATTATGGAAGTGAGGAGAAGCTTAAGGATATGCCTAATCAAAAATTGGCTTCACTGGACCTACCTAAAGGGAAAACCTAGATACATTCCTGAACATATATTTATGAAATAGATCTTTTACTAGTAGAGTTCTCATGAAGTTCTATCTTTTGAATATTCTAAGTGACTTAATATTGCAACAAATTGTCATTCTTGAAATGAATAGAGGATTAGAACCCTTAAAACTTGATGACTAGATCATATAGTCATTCTTAAAATGAATAGAAAACTAGAACTCTTAAACTTGATGACTAGCTAATCATGGCTTACAAGGCTTAATTCAATTAAATGAATTGTTTTCTAAAAATCTCACTATGATATTTATTTAAGTCAAACGAATTCAATTGCTTGAACTGTTTTCTAAAAATCTCACTATGATATTTATCCTAAATCAAACTTATGGTCAATTACTTGAATTTTTTCTGAAAATCTCACTATGATATTTATTTAAATCAAACTTATAGTGTTTCTGAATTAAAACTTTACTACAGTAGATCATAACTTTTATGTAATACTAAAATTACTTGAGGATAAGTAATTGTTAAGTTTGGGGGATTTTGACCAGAAGAAAATATGTTGAGATTTTCATAACTATTTTATACTATTTTTGATGATATTGTACTTTAAAGAAAGGTATTTGATTTTTTGTTGCAGGAATGATGAATTAGGGTCATTGGAGCAAAAGGATGAAAAAGGAGCAAATTTGGAGCGAAAAGGACCAAAATATGAAGAATTGAACTAGGGTGTCGACGTCGCCATCGTCCCCACCAACGGTAAGATTTTCTCGAGACTCCATAATTAATTCATTAAGAAGGTCCACCGATGGCGCCCTCGAGGCCACCGACGGTGAGTTCAACGGTTATGCCCAATCAAGTTTTGGGTAAGGCTTAATTTTTAAGGGATGCTTAGGCAACTCTTAGGAAAACTCATCCATAAATTTAAAAGACTATTTTAGCCAAAAATTAGAGAAGAAGGAAGGAGCCTAAAAGTCTTTGAGAGGTTCTAGAGGTTAAAAAGGTTCCAATAGTGTGTAAAAACTGCGAGAAATTCTTCGAGAGATTGTAAGAGTAGAGGGAAAGTGAGAGATTTTTTCCTCTTTGCTGCTTCAAAAAGGAATTCTATGTGTTGTAAAGAAAGGAAGAGATTCAGAGGAACTTCGAGAAGTTTTCTTGGGGAGGGATTAGAGATAAGTTATTTACTTGTTATAGTTTGTATGACTTTTATTTTATATATGAATTTCGAGTTTTGTAGTGTTTTCCCCATGAGATCTGAGAAGTTTTCTCTATTCCTTCTCCTTGTCTCGAGATTTGTGAAATGGTGATTTGATATGGTGAAGCCATGAAAATGTTTAAGAAATTGTGATGATCTTTTCACTTCGATCTTAATTTACTTTCAATCTGGCCAATTGATTTGTTAAAATATGTTGATTTTTACAACTAAAAGTGAAGATTATATCTAAGATTTGGCGAGTTCAAAGCCCTTGGAAGTTGGGTGCAAATAAATAGGGAAATAATATTATCAGACGTAGAATTAGAGATTTTAGAGTGACTGACGAAATCCCCAATTTGGTCCTATCGTTTGGGTGCTGAAGTGTAGATGTTAGCCCTCAGGCGAGGACCCTAATTTGAAATAAAATTATCGGGCGTAGAATTGGAGATTTTAGAGTGACAGACTAAAATCCTCAATTGAGTCCTATCGTTTGGGTGTTGAAGTGTAGATGTTAGCCCTCAGGTGAGGGGAACGTGGGAGCTTCGAAGTGAGAGGCGGTATCCTCCTAGCCTAGCCACAGATTCAGTAAACAAGCATTCAATGTTTTTTATGCCTGGACCAACGGGTAAAGATTATGTATGCTTCTATTTGACACAATATAATTTCAACTAATTCACTTTATCCATTCACTATAGTCTCCTTGACAAGGAAATTGAACTGATTCACTTTATCAATTCACTATAATTTCTTGACAAAGAGAATGATGTTTTCAGTGTATTATTGAATATCACATTTAAACCTTCATTAGTATCATTAGTTATTTAATAGTTATTAAAATTACTCAATTTCCTATTAGTAACAGATAGGAACTTCGTTGTTGTGATTAAAGTATTGCTTTTTCTAAAATCTTAGTTCGTAGTTCTAAACTTGTTGTGATTAAAGTATTGCTTTTCTAAAATCTTAGTTCGTAGTTCTAATCTTACTCCCTGTGTGATCGTTATTATAATTATATTTTTATTGCAATTGCCTATTAGTGACAGATAAGCAAATTGAACTTCGTTATGATTAAAGTATTGCTTTTCTAAAATCTTAGTTCGTAGTTCTAAACTTAGCCTATTAGTGACAGATAAGCAAATTAAACGTCGTTGTTGTGATTAAAGTATTGCTTTTCTAAGGTCTTAGTCCATAATTCTAAACTACCTCCTGTGGGATCAATATCTAGGACTCCATTAGAGCCCTATATTACTTGAGCGATACGTATACTTACGTTGATAAGTGTGGCTTTACAATTATTGAATATTTAATTCGTCCATATTTATCGAATCTATGATTGTTATTAAGGATTTGGTACAGTTGCTGAGGAAGTATATCTTTTAGCAGTAGTATTAAATACTTATATTTTTAAGCATATATAAAGTTGCAGTCAACTTCCCAAAGGATCAGTCAAGATGTTCGCCGAAGTAGAACAGTTGTTCGTAAAAATATTTTCTGGAGCGCAGCATCATGTGTCTATTGGTGGTCTCATAGTAGAGAAGCAGAAGCCCGATGAGACTTTAGTGGACTACATTTTGAGGTGGAGAAACCTTAGCATAAAATGTGAACCTCAGTTACAAGAAGGTCATGCAATTGAGATCTTACTCAAGAGCATCCATGGGCAAGTAGCTTTCATGCTCAAGGAACTTGCCATTAAATCCTTTGAGAAGCTACTCAGCAAAGCCAGCAGTCTTCACGAAGAAGTTAAAATATTGGTTCTCATGAGAAGGCCAAGAAGTCTAGGAAAACCAGAGTATTTGAAAAGAAGTCCGAAAAAGTGGCAACGATCGATAAAGGAAAATAACCAATGAAGATACATGCCAAAGATTCCCATCAGTTGTCATCACATAATGCTCAACAACAGACATAATAGTTTAGTTAGTCCAACCAGCGGCCGCCTCATGGAGGATCACACCAGGCAAAGAATAAGAGAATATCTTTGGAAGAATGACAGAAAGTAGTGTATTCCTTCAAAGACGAAGTGATATACAAGATGTTCAAAAGTCTGATTAAGAAGCATGCATTCAGATTGTCAGATCCAAAGAAACTCGAAGAGGTCGACAAGAAAGATCAACCAAACTATTGCCTGTATCACAGTTTGCATGGACACACTGTAGAGGATTGTTTCGTCTTCAAAGATTGGCTCAAAAAAAATTTAAGGAAATATAATGATCCAAAAAGAATATTTAAAAGAGCCTAAAAAAGGTTCCATAAATATGATTTTGGTTAAGTCAATCTCTTCGATTGACCCGTATACTAGAAAGGATGGATGGAGTATGACTTGGAACAAGGTCAAGAGGGTCTTGAACTAGATCCATTCTGCTTCTAGGCAAGCTTCCATCCAAATACTTCAGCCTGCCAAGCCAGAGATAAAGATTTCACTAGAAGAACCATCATTATCAAAGAAGAGGAAGAAGAAGAACACTATCACGAAGACTGATAGCACAGGGGTTAGGATAAGGGCAACCCTGCTATATTGGTTATTTTGGATTTGGGGAAGAAAATCCTCAAACCCCTAACCTTATATGATTATCTTTTTATCATTCCAGGTCTTATGAATATAATGATTATGATTTCGGGTACATTTTAACTATTTTTAGTGATAACATGATTGATTGTGGCCAATTTAACTTTGATCTCGATACCCAAAATGATCCTTAAATTGTGCTCGAGTTAAATGAACTTATTAACAAGATTTAAGATGACATTGATAACACTGCTTACGATAGCGTCGAGAGTGAGGAATCGATCCTCGAGTGCCATGGTGCACCACTCACCATCAACTTATATCTTTCCGAGAAAGAAGAAACTCTGGAAGATTCGATAATGGTATCTGAAGAAGAAGAAATTATAGAAGTTAACTTGAGGAGCGGGAGAGTATTACTCCTAAGGTCAGCTCCAACAGATAATGGAAAGAGTGTAGTAATTTGAAAAGAGCTACCTCCTCCTCCGCCAGCAGAAGAAATACATAACCAAGATTGGAGGTTCATACAAAGTGGATCAAAACGTGCTAGCTCATCTTAGGAAGTTACTAGCCAAACTAAGCATCTATAACACTCTAATCCTATTAAAGGAGATGTGAGAGTCTCTGGTTACAACTTTGCTTGATCATAGATTTTTTTATCCCAGTTGACCAGCACATCCTCAGACGAATTTTGCTCATTGAAAGAACAGTCCAAGGTAACCTTCACAGATGAAGACCTGCTGCTCAGTACCGCCAACCATAACCGCCCACTCTATATCTCCATTAACATCGACAGATTTGTGTTGTCAAGAGTTTTGGTAGATCCCATAGCATCCTTTAATTTGATGAGTCTATAGACAATGGCCTATTTGGACATTGAAGCTCAGAAGCTTATGGCCGATAAAATGATGCTAAGAGGATTTAACCAAAAGAGAGATATAGATCCCTTGGATAAATAACATTACTTATGAATGTTGAAGAACTAGTAAAAACTGTTAAATTCCATATCATCGATGCCAACACCTCTTTTAATGCTCCACTTGTTCGACCATAAATTTATGAACATAACATGGTTTCATCGTCTCCACACTAGTGCATTAAATACTACAAAGATGAATAAGAGCATTACATCAAGGGAGATTTACAGCCATTTTTAGTTCATGAAGTTGACATTCATGAACATGCCGCCTACTACGCGCCTTTGAAGAGAATTGTCTTCTCTCATGAAATTATAACAAATAAAAGTAAAGATTCAGAAGAATTACAATGGAAAGGCCATTTAACTCCACTTATGTGATCTTTCACCTCCCTTTTGTAACAAGTTGGTGAGGGTTCTTTTAGTTCGCGGACACGAGGTTGATGCCCGGGGCGTGGACAAGGAAGAACCAATTTAATTGTTGAACAAACTAGGTCGACCATTAACATTGATGATGAAGGAAGTTATGAAGATCAAATAATGATGAAAACATTGAAGAAACCTCAGTACGAGATATCCTTAGAAGAAGTGGAGAAAAGCAAATATTAGATAATGTTTGAAAGGATAAACCACTATGTGAACACCATGACCCTTACTCCGATTCTCCCTCAAAAGGTTAAGAGTGTAGAGGTCAAGGAAGTCCGTAGCACTGGTTCAAAGTCGATCAAATTTTAACGTGCTCCTACTTCTAATAATCTTGAAAATCATGTAAATTTGGATAAGAATCCTGATGAATTAATGGAATTACCTTTAGGTTACTTTTCTCTTTGTGTACAAAGGTTAATTCAACAGGTAAATTTGTCAAAATAGATGCAAAAATATTAATTACAACTTTTTGAAAAATTATGGGATGTTGAAATTTGAACTCCCAGCTCGACATAAGGTCTCAAATTTGGTACAGTCGGACCAATCGATGATTCAAAATTTTACATTGTTGTCAGTAATAAATTGGAACAGGATTCCCTTGATATAGAGGATGACTA
The DNA here is from genome assembly GCA_002079205.1 of Phalaenopsis hybrid cultivar. NCBI lineage: Eukaryota > Viridiplantae > Streptophyta > Magnoliopsida > Asparagales > Orchidaceae > Phalaenopsis > Phalaenopsis hybrid cultivar. Next base: position 88,771 of record JXCR01138344.1, on the reverse strand, counting down.
TACTAATCAGCTAATAGAAGATACCCTACCAGAATTTGAGGAAGAAATCAAGTCAACTGTTGATGAATTGAAGGAAATTAACCATAGGACGAAAGAGCAGCCCTGACCAACATTTATAAGTTCTCTACTCAAAGATGAAAAATCTATAGAGTTGACTAAACTATTAATAGAATTCAAAGATTCATTCGCATGGAGTTATGATGAAATGCAGGATTGTTAGCAGAAGCTGCAGTTCATAAACTAGGGGTGGACAAAGATACGTCAAACAAGCTCCCAAAAGAATGCGCATTGAGATAGAGCAGCAAGTCATTTTCAAGGTGAAGAAATTAATATACGCTAACTTTGTAAAAGAAGAGCAATACCCCACGTAGTTAGCTAAAATTGTATTAGTTAAGAAGAAAAATGGACAAATTTGTGTATGTGCAACTTCAGAGATTTGAAGAAAGTGTGTCCAAAGGATGAGTTTCCATTGTCAATGCCAGAAATGATAGTGAACATCACTTCGACACATGAATTTTTTTCTTTTATGGAAGGATCATTAGGGTACAATCAAATCAAAATGGCTCCTGAAGATGCAGCACTAACAACCGTCAGGACAACTATCTGGATTTTTTGCTACTCAGTGATGTCGTTTGGGTTGAACAATGCCTGACCGACCTTTTTTCTTTTTGTAAATCAACTATTACAAGAACTTTATGACGCTGCTAGAAGATTTAAATTCCAGCAATGGTGTCAAATATCTTGACTGCGACTTTATATATATGTGTTTGATTTAATAAAGATGTACAGATATAATATTCAATAATGTTAAAGTCGAATTTGTCAACGCAAGTATACATACCGCTCAAGTAATATGGGGCTCTAATGGAGTCCTAGTTATCGATCCCACAGGGAGAAATAGAATACTACGAACTAAGGCTTAATAAAAAGTAATACTTCACCTACAACGACGGCGTTCAATTTTCTTATCTGTCACTAATAGGCAATTGAAATAAGTAGATAATTTGGATAACTAATAAATAACTAAAGATAGAAAGTAAGATTTAATTTTGTGATATGCAATATATAAGAAAGCATCCTTCTCCTTGTCAAGAAATTATCGTGAATAGATAAAATGAATTAGTTCAATTTATATTGTGTCAAATAGAAGCATTCCTATTCTTTACCCTTTGGTCCAGGCATAAAGAACATTGACTAATCCTATGCTTGGTTACTGATTCTGCAGCTAGGCTGGGAGGATACCGGCTCTCACTTCGGAGCTCCCACGTTCCCCTCACCTGAGGGCTAACATCTACACATCAACACCCAAACGATAGGACCAAATTTGGGATTTTAGTCTGTCACTCTAAAATCTCCAATTCCACGCTTGATAGTAATATTTCCCTATTTATTTGCACCCAACTTCCAAGGGTTTTGACCTCCCTGAATCTTGGATGTAATCTTCACTTTAGTTGTAAAACTCAACATATTTTAACAAATCAATGGGCTAGATTGAAAGTAAATTAAGAATGAAGTTAAAAAATCATCGCAATTTCTTAAACATTTTCATGGCTTCACCAATTCAAATCACCTTGAAAGTAAATTAAGATTGAGGTTAAAAGATCATCACAATTTCTTAAACATTTTCATGGCTTCACCAATTCAAATCACCATTTTAAATCTCGAGATAAGGAGAAAGATAGAAAAACTACTCAGAACTCATGGGGAAAGCACAACAAAACTCAAAATTCATATATAAAATCAAAGCAATACAAACTATAACAAAAAAATAGCTCATCTCTAACTTTTTCCCCAAGAATACTCCTTAAAGTTCCTCTGAATCTCTTCCTTTCTTTACAGCACACAAAATTCCTCTTTGAAGTAGCAAGGAAGTTCCTCTGAATCTCTTCCTTTCTTTACAACACACAGAATTCCTCTTCGAAGTAGCAAGGAGATTCTTTACAGCACACAGAATTCCTCTTTGAAGTAGCAAGGAGGAAGAAATCTCTCACTTTCCATCTACTCTTATAATCTCTCGAAGAATTCCTCACAACACACTCTAGCAAGCTCTCTACATAATAATGAAACCTATCAAACCTCCATGACTCTTCTATTTTTGGCCAAAACCTTCTCTTTAAAGAGNTTGACCTTAATTCATCATTCCTGCAACAAAAAATCAAAAATAACTTTCTTTAAAGTGCAATATCATTAAAAATAGTATAAAAGAGATCGAAAATCTCAACATATTTTACTTTTGTCAAAATCCCCCAAACTTAACTATTACTTGTCCTCAAGTAATTTTAGTACTATATAAAAGTTATGATCTACTGCAGTAATACTTTAATTCAGAAATACTATAAGTTTGATTTAGATAAATATCATAGTGAGATTTTCAGAAAAAATTTAAATAATTGATTTAACTCTGTAGTCATCTGATTATCAAGTCATCGAGTTTTAAGAGTTTTAGTTTTCTATTTATTTCAAGAATGGCTATAGATTACAATATTAAGTCACTTAGAATACCCAAAGGATAAGAATTTCATGAGAACTCTATTAGTAAAAAGATCTATTCCATAAATATAAGTTCAGGAATGTATTCAATTTTCCTTTTAGGTAGGTCCAGTGAAGCCAATTTTTGATTAGGCATCTCCTCAAGCTTCTCCTCACTTTCATTTTCTTTCTTTCTTTTCTCTTTTTTCATTTGGATTGCTTTCAATCCTATATATTTTTCTTTTCTTTTCAGGGATTGTTTTCAATCATTTATTTTTTTGCTTTCAATCCTATATATTTTTCTTTTCTTTTCAGGGATTGTTGTCAATCTTTTCTTTTTCTTGCTTTCAATCCTATATATTTTTCTTTTCTTTTCAGGGATTATTGTCAATCCTTTCTTTTTCTTTTTCAAGTGAAGATTACTATATCTAAGGCATATCCTCAAGCTTCTCCTCACTTTCATTTTTCTTTCTTTTTTTTTTTCATTTGGATTGTATCCTATATATTTTTCTTTTCTTTTCTGGGATTGTTGTCAATCCTTTCTTTTTCTTTTTCAATNTCTTTAAATCTACCATAATATTTAAATAGCTACAAAAATATAGTTACCTGAATTAAATTCACTACATAAAATAATATAAATAATTTTTTAAAATATTGAAATAGAGCACATCTAATAGTTAATCTTTTTCTTCCCTCCCCCAAACATAAATAATTTTAATATGAAATAAAGGTGGAAATAAAATACTATAAATATAAATCATACCTCACGATTGTAGGCATCTTTTAAATTTTTAAATATAAAATAATACAGGTGGAAAGAAAAAACTATAAATATAAATCATACCTCAGTATTGTAGGCATTTTCATCATTTTGAAATTTCTGCAGGCCTTCTCAAATTTTTACTTCACCTGGTCTGTAATATTAGGAGCTTTCTACCCACATAAATCATTAGAGGAATTTCTGGAAAATGAAATTTTGAAATAAGTATAAAACTGAAACAAACATACAACATTTCCTAATACAATTACAATTGTAAACAAAAGACAAAAATACGAAAATGAAAATAAATATCACATCACATTACAATCCGTAAAGTACTGAGCAACATCTATAACTTACACATGCACATTTTTACTATCACATTAAACATTTACAACCATAAAAAAAAATAAAATCATTCAAGTACAACAAAATAGTAAAAATGAAAGTCCAAATACATAAATATCCATTACTATGACAAATAGACTACATAAAATAAAAATACAAACATAAGTATATCAATTTTATTCTAAATATCAAAATCCCAAGCTATTTCATCGTTGCCTTGATCAGCAGGTGGATTGGGTTGATACTGAGTATGTCGGGGGTATTCAGAAAATGTAACATTACCTCTCCTCTGTAGTGTCGGGCCTAAGCATCATAATAGACTATTTCAAAATCAGAATGCCTCTGCAGGTACTCACTATCATAATCATGTTGATCATAATAAGCTATCTCAAAATCGGAATGCCTCTGCAGGTACTCACTATCATAATCATGTTGGTGTTCTAAACCGCCAATCCTTTTGTTTATTAAATCTATGCTCTTCCTTTGCAAGGTCAACTCATTCATCAAATCTGTTAAGGTAGAGGAGCTAGAAGGAGGAGGGTCATAACTTGTAGAGGGGACATCTCTACTAGTAGAAGGTTCCTGACTCCTACTTCTAGTTCTCCATTCTCATGGGATACATAAGTCTTCAAATTAGATTTACTAATGGGTTTCATAGGGTAAACCCATTCTTCCTCTGTAGCTTCCACTCCAAAAAGTTGGCAAAGTGTATAAATAGACCTCCACTACTCTCACTTCTTACTGTAGTCAATATATTCTTGAAAATAATTCTCCCCACATTTATAGTTTTATTATTCTCAATATAGAAATTCATAATAGCTCTATCTCTAGTTACCTCACTATGGTGATAAGTCGGTAACAGAGCAGAGGAAATGAGATAGTGCCACGCCTTAGAGGTGGCATTTCACATGGAAGCAGAAAAGTTTACCCATTTCTCGCTGCTTTATCTTCCACGTTCATTTCCCATCAGTGAGAAAGTTAATCACATCATTGAGGGGGTCTTCCATCATACTAAACGATTCATAGTGGCAGTTGTAAGAATCTGGGACTTCTTAGAAAGTGTTAGTGCGGGCGACGGTAAATTCCACAGGAAATTCACATTCTTGTACGATTTCGTCTTCAGAATAAATCACATTGGGGAGAACTCCTTCACCACATTTGCATCGGCTTTATTGGTGGTGTAACAAAAGTTTTCCCACCTTTGCTCAGCAATAACCTGTTCAATTTCTCCTCCCGAATTCTCAAAAACTCGATCTTGTATACACTTTTTTCCTTTAAGTATTGAAGTAAAACGAGTTTCAACCATCACATTAACGAAGCATGAATCGTCGAACTCCACTATTCTCTTTTGATGTGGAGCCATTATTAATCTAATCAAATCAAAGAAAAATTCCAAAAATTACTTCAAATATGTAAATCATGGCTTCCAATGGTAATTCAAAGAGTTCAACATTAAGATCCATGAATTTCTTCCAAGATTTACTTCACATTTTCAAATTTTCGGGTTTCCTCAATGTGGAAGAAATACATAATGAAGATCTAATTTTTTTAGCTTGGAGTGAAGCTCTTACCTAAAGAAGATCAAATCCGGTGTTAAAAAGCCTTGAAATCGTCTCCCAATCCAAGATTTATCAAGCCCTAATTCGAAAATGGTGTTTTTAAGAGGAAGGGGATGATGAATAGTGGCAGTTGTCCGGTCAAAATCACGGTTAAAGAGGTATTTTTGCGATCTCGCCGATGGCGGGGTCGATGGTGCCGTCGGTGCGCTTTATTTTGTTTTTGAACTTAAGTCTCGGGAAATTCCCGTCGTCGGCGGCGTCGAGCGCGTCGTCGACGAGCTCTATTGATTATGTCCAAATTTTGTATTTTTGCAATTTTGATCAATTCTAAGCCTAAACGATATCAGTTTAATCTTTATAAACATAATTTTGAATAGTTAATTGATGTACTTAACACATACAATCTTTCACAAAACAAAACATAATATTTATATATAAATCCCAAGGGGTACAACATGTGTTACATAACACACCTAAGTTTGGTATTTTCTCAACCTATATACATAAATTCAGCATCGCAATCCAAACCACAACACTCAAAATGATGAAAACAAAACATCCTAGACACTTTAGAAAGGCTATTGAATGAGGAGATATGTCTCTTGGATGAAGAGACTTGTCTCATGGTGTGAAGAGGTGTGCTTTCTGTGGAAAAAATGATGAAATCTTAAATTATTTTTGAAAGGAAAACTGGCCCTAATTAAGAAGAGGAGAGACTAGAGTCAAAAGGGGGTCGTGCGTGAGGTTTGAGAGAGAGAGGTTTTAGGGTGAGAGAGATTTTCTTCTAGAGTTGTAAGAGGAGAGGGAAGGCGAGAGAATTCTTTTTCATTACATTTTTAAGAGAGAATTGAGTGTGATTGTATGGAGAGAAAGTGCTTAAAGGGAACTTCAAGGGATTTTCTTGAGAATGAATGTGAGATAAGTAGTGTTCTTTTCTTTGTTAATTTTGTAAACTTATTTTTTTATAAAAAATCTATGTTTTGTCGTATCCTTCTCATGAATTTTGAGTAGTCTTTTTTATCTTCTCCCTATAATGAGATATGGTTTTGTGAAGAGTTAATTTTGTTATAAAAGACTTTAAATTATAAAAAAAGTGTGATGATTCAAATTTTGATCTTCATTTAATTTTTGATATGATCATATGAAATGTTAAAATTTGTTGAGAAACATAAGATCCAAAAGGGCTATGCTTTCTAAAATAAGGTAAGAGTCACATGGGTGAGAATGTAATCTATGGGGTTGAGTGCAAATAAATAAGGAAATATACTTTGATGGGCGCAAAATTGGTGATTTTAGGGTGATAAGCTAAAATCCCCAATTTGGTCTTGTTGCATGGAAACTAAAGTGAGATTGTTAGCCCTCAGGGAAGGGAGAAATGAGAGCTCTAGTGTGGCAGCCAGTATCTTCTCAACCTAACTGCGGATTTAGGGACCAAACTCAGGATTACTCAATGTTCTTTATGCACTCTCAGAGAGTAAAGAATATGTATTTTGGAACAATACATATTTTAATGTGTTTCTATTTGGAACAATACAATCTTATATGTATTTTAAATAATTTTAATTAATTCAAAATCCATAAACTCATTGTAAAGGGGAAGGTTGCTTTCTTAAATTTGAACTCTTCATTACAAAACTTTGTTTAGTCTTAATAAGTTTACTTTTAAAGTTTATCAAATCGTTTAGTTAACCTAGTTCTTTTAACTGCATTTCATTTTTTATACAGTAAATTTACTTTAGATTTGTTTTGAGTACTTAAATTTTATAGTTTAAATTTTGTGTTTTACATTAAAACCATAAAAATTTCCAACTCCCGATGTGATCGATAATTAAGAGTCCATTAGAGCCATTTATTACTTGAATGATATGTATATTTATGTTACAGTTTGACAGATTAAAAATTTAAAAAAATAAAACTATTTAAATTGAATTTAGTTTTATTGGTATTGAATTGCATATCTACTATGTGTGTTACTGTGTGTGTATTGTAATATTGAAAGATATTTTCAACACACCACAAAAACCATGCTTTAAGGGTAAATTGGATGGGGATGTGGTCAATTGGCCAAGATTAACCAATATTGGGTTAGACCCAATTAGATTTGACCATCCCAAGGTGCCATTAAATTTTGGGGTCAAAATGACATTAGGATTTGGGGTGATTTTTAGGGTTTGGTAAGGTAAGGAAGGCCTCTAGTGAGGCTAGCGAATGTTGACCTCACTTTTGGTTGAGGTTTAGTTTTTGCTCTTTAGTAGCCTAAGGTCTAGCCATAGGATTTTCCTATCGACTATTCTTAGAAAACTAGAAAAGGAACTCTCACCATTAGAAATTCCAAACTCTTCTTTACTCAACTTGAAGTTCCACATATTGGTCCTAATATCTTGCACTTAATAGGTATGGTCACTATAGGCAAACTCAAGATGAGTCACCCTTAGGACTGCTGGACCTTAAGGTTGACCCTGGGTGTTGGTCTAGAGCTAAGGCACTCACTAAACTCACTACACTTATCTGCACCCACAATCACTCACAACCCTGAACTCAAATTTCTAGCCTAGGTCCCTTGATATTTTGGGATACTCATGTAGATGGTCCCCTAAACCTACTAGCCCTAGGGCTATGGTTTGGCTAAGACCATTGTATAGAGGACCCAAAATGGGATTTCCATTGGTCCATGGCTTGTTGGTGATGGATGGTACGTCAACTCGACCAAAATACCCATCTTGGCCTTTTACCCCTAAAGAACCGCCAAATTACCAAAATACCCCTCCATAACCCAAAATTCCAAAAATTCAAAAAATTACCAGAAACTCTCAATAAATTCCAAATATTCCCAATTTCATTTATCTCAACTACCACATAACCCAATTTGGCCAATTTGACCATCTTTAACCAAAATCCCCAAATATGTCTTTAAGGACCCAAATTCCCCAAATTCAACCCAAATGTCCATCAATTCGATATCAATTGACCCAAATTCCATTTATAAACTCAAATTAACCTTTGATATGATCAAAATAAACTAAATCCAAGCCTAATTGGCCCATGGTTTGAGCCCAAATTTGATTTAGGTCAAAACCCCAATTTTGACCATATGACCTAATCTCACCAAATTGAACCCATAACCTTGTCAATTGGTCCTAATTAATGTTGAAAAGTTTTGATCAAGCTAGACCCAAACTAGCCCAACATGACCAAATTGATTAAAGTTCAAAATTCCCTCAAATTGATCCTTCAATTGAACTCAAACCACTTCCATCCTTCACCAAAGTTGTTGCTTATGATCATTTACACCAAATAAAACAGTTAATTGGGCCAATTTACATGGCTAGCCTAGACCAAACCCAAGATTTGGTCATTTGCACCCATTTGGACCCATGCACTAAATGTGACCTAACCACCCTAAAGTCACCAAATTAATTCCACCCCAGCCATTAGTTGGACTTAGTGACCAGTCCAAACACTGTGAAACCACCTAAATCATGCCATGGACCAAAGTTCCCCCAAATTAAGGGATATTATTTTCAAAAATGCACATGCTTAAGATATCTTTGCCAAATCAAAACACATTTGCATTAAATTGTTGTGATGGATTCCTCTGGGTGCCCTGAGCCCCTAGCCACCTCCCCCTGGCCGGCTTGTCAGCCTAGTGGCTAGAAAAGCTCAAAATTGAGAGCCACCCCCATGACACCTCACCCAAATTAAACCTAGAGGCCAACTCATCCAAATCAAATTGAAGAGCTCCTCTGCCCTCCACCTAAACACCAAAATGCACCCAAACTTGTGCGCTTAGAGCCACCCCATGACCATTTTTATAAAAACACACCTCCACGGCCTTGAGAGGTGTGCTAAATGTTTCTCAAAGAGAGCCTCCCAAATCACTCACAGAGCCTCCTTGAGACCTTCACTGCCCATTTCAATCACTCTACTGCCTTGATTCCCCTGTATAACCCTAATTTTGAGCTTAAAAATTAGGGCAGAAACATGACATCTCTCAAAACTGCACCAAACTTCAATTGTTGTGCCCACACCTTCACAACAACAAGAGAAGACAAAGCCCCATCAAATTACCCTCTGACATAGCCTCCACCATAGCTCTAGACGAATACCTAAAATCGAGCTTGGTTGAATTCATACCTAAGCCTTACACCACAACAAGAGACTTAATCCCTAGCCTCCTTGGAACCCAAAAAACGTGCCAAGCACCTCTGATTGAAGCCTCCCTTCTCAGAGCAAAGGTATAAACTTCTCCTCCTCCCGAGTCTAATGTTATTCTCCATTTACTTAGGCTTGATTTCATGAAATATTAACCGTATGGATGTCTTCGTCTCACTAAGACGAGCATTAAAAAAATCACTTAATTTGGTTGAGAAATGAGAGAGATCATAAGCCTTGAAGGTGGACTACTCTCGGCCTAAGCCATTAGGGACGATGACCATGCATCATCCGATCGCGCGTGTATCAAATGGATGACCAAGATGAAGCTGGACAACACTTCTTTACATAAAAAACGGGACACGTGGCTGTTGGCATGGATGATGAAGTCAAATAAGAGCGTGCCGCATAGAGTTTCGGAGCTGCCTAGGTTCTACATGGCACCGCATGGATAAGTAGAAAATTAGGGCCTTTTCTATTTATTTAAACTCCCTGAACTTCAAAAATCCATAACTTTGTGTAGAAAAATCACAAAAACAAAATAAAAATACCCTCTTTCTAAGTGAACAAAGGAGAACAATGTCGAATAAATTTCAAGTCCATTTGATGCATATTTTATTTTTAATTAATTAAACACTATTTTGAATAATTTGATTCTCCATGCATATTGACACATCACCTAGGCTTGAAATTTTGGTGTGTTGTGACGTCAGTCAAGGGGAACATCCTCTTATTTTTCCAAAGTCAGAGAAGGTTTTGTATATAGAGATACATATTTTTCAAGTTCTTGCACATTATTTCCTTAAAATAATCAAGGAAATTAGCATATTGACTAGAAAATTCTAAGCTAGTTTTGAAAGATCCCTCATGATAATTTCATGGGTCAAGTCATTTAAAATGTCCTTAAATTTTACAAATACTAAATCACTAAGATAATTAACTTTAGAAAATACAAGTCATTTAAAATGCACTTAAATTTTACAAACACTAAATCACTAAAATAATTAATTTTGGTAAACATAAACATTTAAATGACTTGAACTTAGATTTCCACTGTGGTTTATGATCCAGGGAACTCACTATAAAAATTTCAAAATATTTTTAGTTCATTTGATAACTTAAGTTGATTGTTAAAGATAAATACCACTTTTGACACTTAAATGATTTTTAAAAATCAAAATATAAGTCAAAAAATTATGAAACTTAGTTTTTTGAGTTCTCTGTGATTAGGGAAAATCAAAATATAACTCAAAAAATTATGAAACTTAGTTTTTTGAGTTCTCTATTATCAGGGGTGTTTTCTAAAAATAAAATTATATTTAAAATAAAAACTTGATTTTTAGCCTATTTTAAATATTTGAATAATTATAAAAATAAAATAATATTTAGAATAAAAACTTGATTTTTAGCCTATTTTAAATATTTAAAAAATCATAAAAAACACAAAAATAACAAAATTCATGGAAATGTTCTAAATTACTTCCTAATTACTTCGAAATAATTAGAATATTTTTCCTGATTTTCTAAATAAAGATATTGAATTTCAAAGCTTAAAAATAATTTTTAAAGGCTAAAAATGAGTTTTCACTAAAATAATTTCAATAAATCAAAGAAAAATAAGAAAAATATAAAATTTGCTCCTCTTGGTTCTCTAACCTCAGAGAGTTTTTCAAATACACAAAACTTAGTTTTCATCATGTAAAATATTTTATTTTTATTTTATAACCCATAACTTAAAATAATTTTGATAAATCACAGAGAATTCAAAAAATCATCAAATTGGGTCCAAAGGCTTCTCTGGTCTATGTCTACCTCTAGTAAAAATTTCAAAGGATTAGAATTTACCTTGGTCAAGTTAGGAATTTTCTTTCAAAAATCTTATTTCTTCGTGAAATTAATTATATATAATAAATTAAATTCTAAAAAATCACATTTTTTCCTTTGATGTCTTGATTGACCCATAAATGAGGTAGGATAAAAATATCAAAGTTATTTGAATTTAATTTGACAAATTAGGAAGTGTAAGAGCCTTAGGTGCAAATGTTTAGTTTTGGAAATTTAGCCTTAATTAGCATTTATGCTTAAGTCAAGGAGGGAAATAGGCAACCTCTGATCTTAATCAATTTATTGGATGTTTGGAACACAAGAGGTTAATTGGTAGAAACAAATCTTACTTTCTTAATTAAATTAATAAGTTTCTAAATTATTAAAATTTGGAAGTTTATTAAAATTAAATGATCCTGGACTTGGGGGTATGACTTTTGAAGTCAATAATTAATCAATTTAATACCCCTATTTTGATTTTCAAATAAAAGTTCAAATTATGAATCATGTCCACTTAAAGCTTAACCTTTTCAAAAAATAATTAAGACACTCAGCTAGGTCTTAAGGGCTTAGTGGTGACTTAGGTCAAATCAAAACTGACTAAATGAGGATTAGAGAAATAAACATAACATTGTCGGCGTTATTTCGGGTTGGTTTATGGGGTTGCCCGTAAGAAGCTGTCGGCCACTGGAATCAAAATCCTGTCGCCCGCTTTGGAAGTTCGTTGAAGTATGAAATCAAACTGACCTNCTAATATTACTCCCTGTGGGATCGATATCCAGGACTCTATTAGAGCCATGTATTACTTGAGCGATACGTATATTTGCGTTGATTAGTGTGATTTTGCAGTTATTCAATATTTTATGCATATCTTTATCAAATCTATAACCGTTATCAAGTTGTCGGCGTTATTTTGGGGTTGGAGGGGAGTTGCCCGTAAGAAGCTGTCGATCACTGGAATTGAAATCCTGTCGCTCGCTTGGGAAGGACATTGAAGTATGAAATCAAACTGACCCCATATTTTTCATAGTTTAAAATGAAAGAGCACTGTACCTCAAATCCTGTATCTATCCCGAAGGATAAATACAAGACTTGAGGATGAGGCTCGATCAATTAAACTAGGGAAAGTATGACGTCCATTTGGTCTGTGAAACCTTTGTATTTGCAGACAAGTTCCCCTATTTAATATAAATGATTAAATAAGGTTTATATTAAGATGGATTTGGACATGCTTCCTATAAGGGCAAGCCCCTATAGTTAATTACATCTTAAATGACCAAAGTCACCCAAGAAGACTCTCAATAAAAATCAAGAAATTTTATCTTCAAGGAATTTCAAAGGGTGGGACTTTTCAACGAAATCAGACGTAGAGGTGTGAAAGGGGATTGGTTCAAATTTGGAACATTTTATTGTAGAATCCAAAGGAAGAAGAACTAGGGGATGCCATGGATCCAGAGGAGAACCCCGGTGACTTTCCAAGCTATCCTAATGTTTGGATTCAGTTTTGAGAAGAAATATTTAGGTGTTTCATCCTGTCAATGCCCTACAGCCAATCCAACAGAAATACCACGTGTGAAACGATCACACAAATAGCCTGGAAGATATGAGGATTTAGGTCGTGACAAACGACAATCTCGAAATCCTAAGACGAGTTAGGGATTATATTTTCTGCAGGGCTATACAAAGGCTTAAAGATAAGGTGAGGATTTACGTTGCATAAGCAAGCAACCTCAAAGTCATATGGCTTTGTTGTTTAATTCTAAGGAAGGAAGATTGGTTTAGCTGGGGGAGACAGGTTTTGCTGTTGAAGATGACTGTGTTACCCACTATGCTAGCTCCTTACTATGACGAGTTCGACTTTTCTATTGTGTCAAGTTATAATGACAAACCAAGTTGTTATGTTTGAAGTTCTTTAAATTTTATGAGGGCATATTAAAGTTGATTAGAGCGACACCGGTTTGGTGAAGTTCTTTAAATTTTATGAGGGCATATTAAAGTTGATTAGAGTGACACCGGTTAGGATCTAGTTCTTTAAATTTTATGGGGGCATGTTAAAGTTGATTAGAGCGACACAGGTTAGGATCCTACATTCTTTAAATTTTATGAGGGCATATTAAAGTTGATTAGAACGACACCGGTTAGGATCCTACGATTCCCACGTTCTGAATTTTCGGATTCACTTAGTCAAAATGAACTTACTAAACTCAACTTAATGAGTTCCATAATTTCATTTAAAATGTGAAAAGCCTCATTAGCAACCGTAGGTTACCTCATCCGAGAGATTCCCGATCATCCAATAAAGACATCTTAATTTAGTTGAACTTGTGATTTTGTGTGATGTTTGTGATTAAATTTTGAGCTGTTTTGTATTTTTAATGTTATGGCGGTGAGTTTTATCTTGATTGATTTTAATTTTGGTTTTGGGTTATGGTTATGGTTAATATGCAAGTCTATGTAGGTAAGTGCAAGCATGAAACATGTAAGGAAAAGGCAGAAGAAAGATGGTACTATAAACTCTAAAAGCGTACCTGGCGAGTCTTCTCGTTTCACTACCTAAAACTTAAAAATGCATGTGAGGGCATTTATGAAGAGCATGAAAAATAGAGTCCTGGGGGTTTCCCTAACTCTATGTCATATTTTGGCGAGTCCTTAAAAGTTTATTTATGGATGATTTCATTTAGCAAAGTATATTAAGTTTAGTAGATTTTCAAGACATCCAACTGATCTAGAGAAAGAAACAAGTTTGTGCTACTCTCTCACTGTTTGGTGGAAAATTCCGAGTTCTTTTTAAACTTGTTATATTGCTTAATAATTCATCCTATAAATACCCTTAATGCTCAGTGAACATTGAAGTCTCAATTATCCCTAAGAAAGGGGTAATTATCATTTATCATTTAATTTGAAAATTATGTGAGTGAATTCCCTCGAAGGGGAAGTTAGTGTAATTTGAACACTTAGCCAAATTTTTAATCCTAATTGGGCCTAGTGATGTTTCAATATGTTTGATTTAATTATTTTTATTTCTCTAATCCTCATTTAGTTAATTTTGATTTCGCCTAAGCCACCACTAAGCCCTTAAGACCTAGGTGAGTGTCTTAATTTTTTTGAAAGGGTTAAACTTTAAGTGATCATGATTCATGATTTGGGTTTTTTTTTTAAAATCAAAATAGGGGTATTAAATTGATTAATTGTTGACTTCAAATTCATACCCCTAAGTCCATGATCATTTAATTTTAATAAACTTCCAAATTTTTGATGAATTAAAAAAATTATTAACCTAATTAAGAAAGTGGGGTTGGTTTCTACCAATTGACCACTTATGTTTCAAGCATCAAATAAATTGATTAAAATCAACCCCTTTGGGTTTCAAACATCAAATAAATTGATTAAGATTAGAGGTTACCCATTTTCCCTCCTTGTGAATTAAGCCTAACATGTTTAATTAAGGCAAGGTTTCCAAAATTACACATTTGCCCCTAAGGCTCTAACACTTCATAATTACAATTAACCCCTTGTGTTTCAAAAATCCAAATAAACTGATTAAGATCAGAGGTTGCCCATTTTCCTCCTTGAATTAAGCCTAAATGTTAATTAAGATAAAATTTCCAAAATTACACAATTTCCCTTAAGGCTCTAACACTTCATAATTTATCAAATTTAATCCAAATGACTTTGGCTAAATTTCCAAAATTACACATTTGCCCCTAAGGCTCTAACACCTCATAATTTGTCAAATTCAATTTAAATGACTTTGAAGTTTTTATCTAACCTCATTTACGGGTAAACTGATGGAGAAAATGCGATTTTTCAAAATTTAATTTAATTTAATTAATTATTTTAATGCAAAAATAGGATTTTACAAAGAAAATTCTTAACTTGGCCAAGGTAAATTCCAATCCCTTAAAATTTTTATTAAAGGTAGACCTAGACTAGAAAAGGTTTTGGACAAAATTTCATGTTTTTTTGAACTCTCTGTGATTTATTAGAATTATTTCAATTTCTGGGTTATTTAATAAAAATAAAATATTTTCAGTGGTGAAAATTAAGTTTGTAATTTTGAAAAATCTCTCTAAGGTCAGAGGACTTAGAGGAGCAAATTTTATAATTTTTTTATTTTTCTTTGATTTATTGGAATTATTTTAGTGAAAACTAATTTTTAGCCTTTAATTATTTTAAGCTTTGAAATTCAATATCTTTATTTATAAAATCAAAAAAAATATTCTAATTGTTCCTAAGTGATTAAAGAGCAATTTAGAATATTTCCATGAGTTTTATTATTTTTGAGGTTTTTATGAATTTTTTATTATTTAAATATTTAAAATAGGCTAAAAATCAACTTTTTTATTTTAAATATAATTTAATTTTTATAAAATATTCTTGATCCAGAGAACTCAAAAAACTAAATTTCATATTGTCTTGAGTTATATTTCGATTTTTTAAAAATTATTTAAATGCCAAAAGTAGTATTTATCTTTAAAAATCAACTAAGTTGCCAAATGAACTCAAAATATTTTAATTTTTATGATGAGTTCTCTGGATCATAAACCACAGTGGAGATCAAAATTCAAGTCATTTAAGTGTTTATATTTTCTAAAATTAATTATTTTAGTAATTTGGTGTCTGTAAAATTTAAGGTTATTTTAAATGACTAGGCCCATGAAATTATTTCGAAAAGCTTTTATGGTTATTGTGAACCTTCCAAAATTTTCTTAAGATTTTCTAATCAATATGCTAATTTTCATGATTATTTTAAAGAAATAACGTGGAATAGCTTGAAAAATATGGATCTCTGTATAGAAACCTCTTGTGACTTTAGAAAAATCAGAGGATATTTCCCTTGATAGATGCTACAACATGCCAAAATTTCAAGCCAATGTGGTGTGCCAATATGAATGGAGGATCAAATGATTCAAAATAGTGTTTAATTAATTAAAAATAAAATATGCAAAAAATAGTCTTGAAATTTATTCCACATTGTTCTCCTCTATTCACTGAGCAAGAGGGTATTTTTATTTTGTTTTTGTGATTTTTGTACACAAAGTTATGAATTTTCTAAGTTAAGGTATTTAAATAAATAAGAAAAGCCCTATTTATCTATTTAAACCGCGCGTGGCACCTCATCCTACGATGGCTCTGAAGGCATGCTGGTGCGCTCTGGGTGGATGCTGCCGTCCATGTAGCTTGCTGACTCGGCCCCGCTGTTTATGTCCCAAAGCGTCGTCCGGCTCAATTTCCTCTGTCTGTTTGATACACGCTCGATCGAACGGCTCCCCATCATCGTCCCCGATAGAGTGATCCCGTGACCATCCACACTAAAACCCTAAGATCTCAGCCTAGACTCAACCAAATCACTTTGGGTTTGATTCTATGGAATTTTCTAAGTGAGACGAACATATCCATATGGTAATCATGCAATTAAATTAAGCCTAACTAAATGGAGAATCAAAATAGGCTCGGGATGAGGTGAGCTTTTATACCTTTGCTACGAGAAGTGAAGCTTCGATTAGAGGGGTTTGGCACGTTCGTTAGGGTCCAAGGAAGCTAGGGATTGAGTCCCTTATTGTGGTGTAAGGCCTAGGTATGAATTCGATCATAGTCGAATTTGGGTGTTGGTCTAGAGCTATGGTAGAGGCTCTCTAGGAGGGGGATTTTACGGGGTTTTTGCTTGTTTCACTATTGTGAAGGTGTGGGTAAAGTTAATTTGTGTTTAGTGGACTGTGGAGGTGTGTTGGGTTGTGTCCTAGTTTCCGGCAAGGTTTCAAGCTCAAAATTGAGCTCCGACAATGGGAATTGGTGAGGGAAAATGGTCGGAATGCACTGAGGGAATCTTAGGGAAGCTCTATGTGAAGTTTGGAGAGACCTCTCTAGAAAATTTCAGTGCACCTCCCATGGCGGAGAGAGGTGAGTTTTTAAAAAAATGGCCATGGGGTGGCTCTCAGGGCACAATTTTTGGTGCATTGTGGTGCTTTGGTGGAAGGCAGAGGAGCTCTTCAATTTGATTTGGATGAGCTGGCCTCTAGGTTTGATTTGGGTGAGGTGCCATGGGGGTGGCTCTCGTTTTTGAGTTTTTTCGACCAGTAGGCTGGCCGGCCGGCTAGGGGGAGCTGGCTAGGAGCTCAGAGAACCCAGAGGAATCCATCACAACAATTTAATGCAAATGTACTTTGATTTGACAAAGATATCTTAGGCATGTGCATTTTTGGAAGTAATATCCCTTAATTTGGGGGACCTTTGGTCCATGACTCTATTTAGGTGGTTTCATGCTGTTTGGACTGGTCACTAAGTCCAACTAATAGCTGGGGTGGAGTTAATTTGGTGACTTTATGGTGGTTTTGTCACATTTAGTGCATGGGTCCAAGTGGGCGAAAATGACCAATACTTGGGTTTGGGCTAGGCTAGCCATGTCAATTGGCCCAAATAAATATTTCATTTTGTGTAGAAGATCATAATGAAAAACTTTGGTGAAGAATGGAAATGGTTTTGAGTTCAATTGAAGGGGTCAATTTGAGTGAATTTGGAACCTTAATCAATTTGGTTATGTTTGGCTAGGTTTGGGTCTAGCTTGGGTTAGCCTTGGGATAAGTCCAAATTGATTGTTGTAAATGGTTAATATGGACTTCATGAAGAGTTTTCAACATGAATTGGATGCCAATTTGGAGGTTAAGGCATTCAATTGGGTAAAATTTGGGGACTTAGCCAACTTGGGGTTAAATTTGAGAATTTTGGATTTAGGCCAAAATCAAATGGATATGAGGCTTCACCAAGGCTAATTAATGATTGATTTTCATGTATAGGAATGTTATCAATATTTTGCAACATTAATTAGGGCCAATTGACTAGGCTATAGGTTTGATTTGGTAAGATTAGGTCATATGGTCAAAATTAGGGTTTTGACCCAAATCAAAATTATGCTCAAATCATTGGCCAGTTGAGCTTGGATTTGGTTTAATTTGGTCATATGAAAAGTGAATTTGAGTTAAGAATTGAAATTGAGGTCAAATTTATGGACCTTTGAATTGAATTTGGGGAAATTTGGGTATTTAAAGGCAAATTTGGGGGTTTTAGTGAAAGATGGTCAAATTGGCCAAATTGGGTCATGTGGTAGTTGAGAGAAATGAAATTAGGAATATTCAAAATTTATTGGGATTTTCTTGGAATTTTTTAAATTTTGGGTCCAAGAGGGGTATTTTGGTGATTTGGGGTCGTTTTAGGGTAAATGGCCAAGATGGGTATTTTGCTAGAGTTGAGGTACCAATCATTCAACAAGCCATGGACCAATGGAAATCCCATTTTGGGTCCTCTACATAGTGGTCTTAGCCAAATCAACAAGCCATGGACCAATGAAAACCCCATTTTGGGTCCTCTACATAGTGGTCTTAGCCAAACATTAGCTCTAGGGCTAGTAGGTTTAGGGGACCATCTACATGAGTATCCCAAAAGATGAAGGGATCTAGGCTAGAAATTTTAGTTTAGGGTTGTGAGTGAATGTGGGTGTATACAAGTGTAGTTAGTTTAGTGAATGCCTTAGCTACTGACCAACACCCAGGGTTAACCTTAAGGTCCAACAATCCTAAGGGTCACTCATCTTGAGTTTCCCTCATAGTGATCCCACCTACTAAATGCTAGAGGTTAGGACCAATATGTGGAACCTCAAGTTGAGTAAAGAAGAGGGTAGAATTTCTAATGGCAAGGGCTCCATATCTAGTTTTCTAAGAATAGTCAATAGGAAAATCCTATGGCTAGACCTTAGGCTACTAAAAGGAAAAAACTAAACCTCAACCAAAAGTGAGGTCAACACAAGTTTTTGGCATCGTTGTTGGGGATTTAAATCTTCTAGTAACAGTAAAAAATTCTTGTATTTTTAAGCATATATAAAGTCACTGTCAAGTTCTGTCCTAGTTTTGACAAAAATTTGAGCTCAAATTTGAGCTTCCATAGTGAGGATTAGTGGGGGAAAATGGTAGGCTGGGACTGAGGAGGTCTAAGGGAGTTTCTGAGAGAAATTTGGTAGAGTTTCCTTAAGCAAATTTCAATTCTTTTTCTTCACCATGGAGGTGAGTTTTTAAATAAAATGGCGTGGGGTGGCTATCATGGCTAATTGAGGGGTGCAAAATGATGCTTAAATGGAGGGTTTTGAAGTACTAAAGATAATTGGAATTGGCCGAATCAGATGGGTGAGTTTGGTTTGAATTTTAGCTTAGAGCTCTCAATTTTGGTGTTTTCCGGCAATTAGGCCGGCTGGCAGGGCTAGGGGTGGTGACTAGAAGGTCAGGTGAGCTAGGGGGAGGCTTAATCATAATTTACCCCCAATACAAGTAATGGTGGGGAAGATATTTTGATTATGGCTAAAAAATGGGAAAAAATCCCTTAACCTAGGGATCTAATGATCCATAGATCACCATGGCTAGTCCAAGGGAGCTTAGCCTAGTCAATAGAGTGTGCTTAGTCTGTTGTGTCATCAATTTGGTGGCTTAGGCATGGCTAAGTCAATTTTGGCACATGGGTCCAATTTGGTTTCAAATGGCTAAGAGTTCGGTTTGGGTTAGGCTAGCCATAAATTTGAACCCAATTGATTGATCAAAATTGTGTGGATGATTATCATGAAGATTTTAGGCAAAGGATTGAAATGATTTTGAGTTCAATTGGAGGCTCAATTTGAAGGATTTTGGGATTTTGGTGAATTTGGGCATGTTAGGCTAGACTTGGGTCTAGATTGGGCTAAGGTTGTGTGAAGTTCAATTTGATTGTTGAAAATGGCCTATAGGAATTTCACGAAGAGTTTTCAACATAAATTTGGTGGCAATTTTGGGATTAAAGCATTCAATTTGGTGGATTTTGGGGACATAGCCAATTTGGGGCAAATTTGGGGATTTTTTTTACTTGGGTTTAAATTAAGTGTAATTCAGGCTTCTCCAAGGCCAATTTAAGGTCAAGTTTTGTGTTTAGGAGTGTTATGAAGAGTTTATGATTCAAATTGGGAAAAATTGATTAGGTTATCGGGTTCAATTTGGTGGGATTATGTCATAGGGCCAAATTTGGGTTTTGATTTAGATCAAAATTGACCTCAAAGCATGGGACAGTTGGGCTTGTGTTTGGTTTGAATTGATCAAATGATAGATGAATTTGAGTTTAGGATTGAAATTAAAGGGAATTAGAGCCAAATTAATGGACATTTGGGGTGAATTTGGGGAAATTGGGCTTTTAAAGGCAATTTGGGGGTTTTGGACAAAATCGTCAAAGTGACCTAATTGGGTTCAATTGAATGGTCCAAATTGGTTTTGGAGACAATTGAAGTGATTTTGGAGGGTTTGGAAAATTTTGGGGTGCCAAGGGTATTTCTGTAATTTTTGGCAATTTTGGGGGTATTTTGGTATTTTGGAATTTATTGATGGTTTTGGGTAATTTGGATATTTTAAAATGTTTTGAAATGATTTTTGAACAAACTTGGGTATTTTGAGTGAATTTGGGAATTTTGGCCAAATTTAAGATTTCAAGGGCATTTAGGTGATTTGGGTGCATTTACGAGCAATAGGCCAAGTTGGATATTTTTGTAGAATTGGGGTACCAACCACCCTATATGAGCTATGGGCCGATGAGATCCCCATTTGGGTCCTCCATGTACGTGTCTTAGCTAAACCCTAGCCTAGGGCTGATGGGTTTAGGGAGCCATCTACATGAGTCTCCTAAAGATCAGGGGATCAAAGTCAACAATTTGGATTTAGGAATGTGAGTGATTGTGGGTAATAGTGAGTGCAGTGAGTGAACAAGCTCCAGACCAACACCCAAAGTCAACCCTAAGGTCAATCAGTCCTATGGCGACTCATCTTGAATTCCCTCATACTGACCCCACTTACTAAGTGCTAGATGTTAGGATAATTATGTGAAACATTAGGCTGAGGAAAGATAAGTTTAAAATATCTAATGGTGAGGGTTCCTTTCTAGTTTTCTAAGAATAATCAATAAGAAAATTCTATGGCTAGACAATAGGCAACTAAAGAGGGAAAATTAAACCTCAAGCAAAAGTGAGGTCAACAACTCCTTAATAGCCCAATAAGTTTTATGCTACAATTATCCTCATAAATGACAAGTCTTCTATAAAATTAATCTATATGGGGACATTGCTATAAGCATCTTATAAGCTGTCCTATAAGCCTATAATGCAGTCTCTAATCTAGTAGACCATTTCATTTATTAGGATTTACATTTTTTTCCAGAATTTTTTTAATTTCACGATTACATACTTCTGCTATACCACTACTCTAAAGATGATAAGTAGCAGCAATTCTATGTATAACATCATATTTTTTCCCAAACCTTTTAATTCTTTTATTCCTAAAGTGAGATCCTCCATTAGTAATGATTACTCTTGGAATTCCATACCTTGTAAAAATATTTGATCAAATATATTGAAACACCACAAACATCACATTGAGGTAAAGCTGTTGCTTCAATCCACTTTGAAACATAATCTACTACAATTACTGTATATATATATATATATATATATATTGAAACGAGAC
>JXCR01138344.1:15901-66954 GCA_002079205.1 Phalaenopsis hybrid cultivar | reverse complement strand
ATATATATATATATATATATATATATATATATATATATATATATATATATATATATATATATATATATATATATATATATATATATATATATATAATCAGAAAAGGATTTCATTAATGTGAGGAAAAAGTAGTACATTTAATATAAGTTAGAGAACAAAGGTCTCTCCTTATCAAAAAAGTAAGATCTAAAGGAGGAAATACATCAATCTTTGAACCACAGGATGAAGCACCCTTATTGGCAAGCTAGTTAGCAAATTTGTTGCCTTCTCCGAGGATGTGGCTCCAAAGAATCTGCAGGTTGTAATTAAATATCATGTTGGTTGATCTACCTGAGTAAGGAGACAAGTAACCAAGGGAAAGGAAATTGCTCCTTGAAAGCTTGAATAAGCTAAGAAGAATCCAGATCTAAATGTAGATGTGTCCAACCCATGGTTGCAATTATTTTAATAGACCAAGCAGCAGCTTGGGTTTCAACATGCAATGCATTAATGGCCATAATAGGAGAATGAAAATATAATAGGCACCTCCTAGTACGGTTCCTAAAGATACACCCCATGCCAACAATGTTCATCTTAAAAGTACCATCAGTGTTGATCTTGATCCAAGGTTGCAAAGGTTTCCTTAAATGGATTAGTTTGATATTTAATAGAGAAGGGAGAAAGCTTTCAGAATCCTTGTTACTTGGCCAATCTTAACTTTTAACCTTGTATCCCATGAAGTTAATAATATTGTAAATATAGGAGTGACAATTGATGCAGATTTGAGTATAATTTGTAGAATAACCATCATATTTATTATTCTTTCTTGCCATCCAAACGAACCAAGTAATAATGGAAGGAAGGGGTTCAACTTGATTACCCTTCCATTGTTTCAAGCAGTCAGTAAAATTATCACAATATGTAAGATAGTGAGGGAGATTAAACCTACTAATAACATGTGTTCAGACTTCCTTAGCGGTAGGGCAGGAAAAAAAGAGAAGGGAGAAGGATTCCTCTTGCTGGAAACAAAGATGACACCTTGAAGGGCCCCTTAACCCTTTTAATTTAAAGATTTCATCAGTAGAAATGATTTTGTGAAAACATCTCCAAGCAAAGAAAGACATAGAAGGGCTAAAGAATTTCACCCACATAGATTTGCCCTAATCCAGAAAAGGCCAATGGTACAAAGTGTAAATAGCATATTTAGTAAAAAAATGTGATGGGTATTCATAGTAACAATTTTGTTAGGTGTCTTGGGGGTGACAAGGAGTTTGGTGATTTGGTGCAGTTGTTCAAAAACCACCATTGTAGCCAACAAGGCCTTATTCCATTGCTGATTTAGCCAACACTTCTGTAAGGGAAGATTGATGGTGGAGTCAGAAGCTGTGAAGGTGGTATGGAGCTTGCCATCAAGTAACCAGTTATCTAGCTAGAGGTCCATTTATTATTCCCCATGATACCAAATGAATAAATCTTTAGCATCACCTCTGACTTTAAGAAGTTTAGTCCAAATTCTGAAATCCCAAGGTTTCTTGAGAGTGGTCACTGAATGGGAGTGTTTGCAGTACTTCAGCTTCATAAAATTGTCCCACAAGGAAGTTTAATCTCTAAACTTGATCTATAGTTTGCAATAGAAAATATGGTATAGTTGCTGGAAGAATTTGATGCCTAAATCTCCAGCTGAAAGATATAGGCATAACTTATCCCATCTAAGCCAATAGATTTGTTTATGATGTCCCTTCCACAAAAATCTATTGAGTATAACTTCCAAAGTTTCTTGGGTAATCTTTTTCATTTTTAGCATTTGCAGTATATACATAAGGAAAGAAGATAAAATGCTTTTAATCAAAGAGATTCTTCCACTTGGTGAAAGGTAAGCATTAGTTCGACAAGAAATTTGTTTTAAGACTTTGGATACCACCTTATTGCGTATCGTTGATAATCTGCTAGTCTTGGTTTTAGAATTTCATGTTGTCCAGTGACTTGTTGGATAACGAGTTGAGAGTCACCGTAGATGGTTATATTTGTTATATCCATTGAGATTGCCAACTCCAATCAGGTGATTACGGCTTCATATTCTGCGTCGTTGTTGGTGTAGAACTCTGTCAAGTGATATGCAAACTTAGCATACCCTTATCTGGCGTAATAAAGATCAAATTGATTCTTGCTTTGCCGGTATTACTGAGTCTGATCCTTGGTCTTTTATGGCTGATGAAGCACCATCGAAGTACATTTCTCAGTGTTGCGCACTATAGAATTGCATTTATAGTATCTGCTCATCTTGCAATTCATCGTCGAGAGCGGACCCAGCTGATAGTGGGTGCACAATGAAAAATTCTGCTAGCATCTGCCTCTTGATAGCATAGATAAGAACAAAAGTTATATGGAATTGCAATAAGATCATCATCCATCTTGCTAGACGTTTGGAGAGTGTTGGTCGGGTCATCAAATATTACAACAGATTAACTTTCAAAATTAGGGTAATCTTATGAGAGAGCATATAATGTCTAAGCTTCTAAGCGGAAAAAATCAAGGCTAGACAATGCTTCTCAATAAGTGGATACCATAATTCCATCAGTATTAGATGATGACTCAGGTAGAAGAGTGCGTTTTCCTCACCCTCATCATTGATTTGGGCTAAGAGGGCTCCAATTGAGTCGTCCAAGGGGGTGGTATAAAGTAACAAAGGTTTCCCTGGGATAGGGTCTGCCAAAATAGGTGGTGCCATTACATATTATTTAATGTCTTCAAAGGCCCGCTAGCATTTCTCTTCCCAAACAAATTTGACATCCTTTTTAATTAAGGCCAAGAAAGGCTGACACCTACCTGAGAGATTAAAAATAAAATGTCTCAAATATGCGAACTTCTCCTAGAGGGAATGTAGTTAGTTCAAGGTTTTAGGAGGAGGCATTTCCAAGATAGCTTCAATCTTATCTGGGTCAATCTCGATTCCCTAATGAGAAACAACGAATCCTAGAAATTTCCTGGAGGTGACGCCAAAGGTGCACTTTAAGGGATTCATTTTATGGTCGTATCGTCATAACCGTTCAAACACGATCCTTAAATCATACAAATTGTCTATTTTTTGCTTACTTTCGATGACCAATTCATCCACCTAGCATTCCACTTGATTGTGAATGAGGTTATCAAAAATATTTGTCTTTGCACGTTGGTACGTTGCTCCAACATTCTTTAATCCAAACGACATCACTGTGTAGCAGAAAATCTCAATCGGTATCCTGAAGGTTGTAAGCGCCGCATTCTCGGGAGCCATCTTGATTTGGTTGTATCCCGAGGATCCGTCCATGAAGGAGAAAATTTTGTGTGTTGAAGAGTTATCCACCATCATTTCTGGTATTGGTCATGGAATTTCATCTTTTGGACATGCCTTGTTCAAATCATTGAAGTCGATGCAAACACGAATTTTTCCATTTCTCTTTTTGATAAGATCAATGTTAGCTAACCATGAGCGGTATGGCTCTTCTTTTACAAAATTAGCGTCTATCAATTTCTTTACCTCAGTGATCACTTGTTTCTCTATTTCAAGACGCATTCTTCTTGGAGCTTGTTTTACTAGTGTTATATCCATGTCCACCCCAGTTTATGTACTGTAACTTCTGCTAACAGTCATGACATTTCATCATAATTCCATGCGAATCAATCTTTGAATTCTATTATCAAGTTGATCAACCGTATATATTCTTCATCATTGAGTAGAGAACTTATAAATGTAGGTCAGGGCTGTTCTTAAGTCTCGAGGTTAATTTCCTTGAATTTATCAACCATTGATTTAATTTCCTCCTCAAGTTCTGGCGGAGTATCTTCTATAAGTAGATCAGTAGAGTCATCCTTTATATCGAGGCAATCCTCTCCAGATTCACTAGTAACAATCATACAAAATTCTAAATCATCAACTAATCCAACTATACCAAATCCAAGACCCCCTTTTGTGTTTGGAGTTCGACTTTTAACACTCCATAATTTTTTGAATAGATGTAATTCATCTCTTGGCATTTGTTTTGGCAAGTGTCCCTATTGAATTAAATTTTGTACGTAATGCCAAATGTAACCAAAAGGTAATTTCATTAATTCACTAGGATCATCATCCAAATTTACATGATTTTTATGATTAGTAGAGGTAGAAGCACAGTAAAACTTGATCGGCTTTGAACGAGCACTACACACTTCCTTGACCTCTAAACTATTGACCTTATGAGGGAGAATCGGAGTAAGGGTCATGGTATTCACATAATGGTTTATCCGATCGTACATTGTCTCATATTTTCTTTTCTCTGCATCTTCTATGGATATCTCGTACTGAGGTTTCCTCTATTTTCTTATCATTATTTCATCTTCGGAACTATCTTCATCATTGGTGTTGATGGTTGGCCTAGTTCGTTCAATGATTAAGTTGGTTCTTGCTCGTCAACGTCCTAGGCCTCGACCTCGGGGGCGCGAATTAAAAGAAACTCCACCAACTTATTGTAACAGACTGGTGGAAGATCGCTGAAGCGCAGTTGAGTGGCATCCTTTTTGTGATTTTTCTGAATCTTCACTTTTATTTATCACAATTTCACACGAGAAGGTGATTTTCCTTGGAGACGCGTAGTAGGCAACATCTTCATGAATACCAACTTCATGAATTGAAAATGGTTGTAAATGTCCTTTTGATGCAGTGTTCTTATCCTTCTTTGTAGTACTTGTCGCACTAGTGTAGAGACGATGGAACCATGTTGTGTTCATGAATCCATGATCGTCCTAGTAGAACGTAGAAAGAGGTCTCGATTGCGATGATATGAAATTTAGCGGTTGTTGCTAGTTCTCCAACCTTCATAAGCAATGTAATCAATCCAAGGGCTCTCTCTCCCTTTTGGTTGAATCCTCTTAAGATCATTTTATCGGTCGTATGCTTTTGGGCTTCAATGTCCATATAGGCCAATTTTGTAGACTCATTAAGTTGAGTGATGCTTCAGGTTCTACTAAAGCTCTGAACAACACAAATCTATTGATGTTAACAGAGATGTAGAGCAGATGATTGTGCTCAGTGGTACTGAGCACCAAGTTTTGATCTGTAAAGGTTACCCTAGATTGTTCTTTGAATGAGAAAACTTCTCTGAGGATATGTTGGCCAACTGAGCTAAGCAAATATCTTGGTCGAGTAATGTTGTAACCAGAGACTCTCTCATCTCCTTTGATAGGATCAGAGCGTCATAAAAGCTTAATCGGGCCTGCAACTTCCTAAGATGAGCTAGCAGGTTGTAATCCAGCTTCTATGGTCCTTCATTTTTCTCTTGGTTATGTGTTTCTTTCACTAGTGGAGGTAGAGGTTGTTCTTCTTAAGTTACTATTTGTTTTCCTTTATCTACTGGAGCTGTTCTCAGAGGTAATACTCACCCGCTCCTTAAGTATACTTCTGTAATTTATTCTTCTTTAGATATCATTACTGAATCTTCTGGTGTTCCTTATTTTTCAGGAAAGATGTAAGTTGATGGCAAGTGGTGCACCCTAGCGCTCGGGGATTGGTTCCTCACTCCCGGTGCTGTCATAATTGGTATCGTTAATGTCTTCTTTGGTCTTGTTAGCGAGTTCATTGGACTCTAGTACAATTTGAAGATCATTTTAGTGATCAAGATCAAAATTATACTGGTCATAATCAAATACATCATCGCTAGAAACTGTTAAAACGTTTTTAAAATCACAATCATTATATTCTTAAGACCCGGGAGAGGCAAAAACATAATCATACAATGTTATGTGTTCGAGGATTTTCTTCCACAAATCTAAGACAACCAATCTAGCAAAGGTAGCCCCTATCCTACCCTCCGTGATATCAATCTTTGTGATGGCATTCTTCATTCTCTTTGCCTTTGAAAATGACAGCTCTTATAGTGAAATCTTCATTTCAGGCTTGAAAGGCTGAAGACTTTGAACAAAAGTTTGTTTTGACGTGCTTTGGATTTGGTTCAATATTTTCATGGATGATTTCTCCAAACTTCATTCCATTTATTTTTTCCAATGTGTACGGAAGAGTGCTTTGATGTAACTTGTATTTTATTTAGGACCCTCTTGAGCTCGTTCCAAGTCATACTCCATCCATCTTCCACAGTATATGGATCAATCGAAGAGATTGGCCCAGCCGTATTCATATTTATGGAACCTTTTTTAGGTTCTTTTAGATATTCTTTAAGAATCATTATATTCCCCTCTTTTAGATTTTTCTTGAGCCAATCCTTAAAGATGAAGCATTGTTCTATAGTGTGTCCCAACAATCAATGATATGGGCAATAATTTGTTTCATCTTTTTTATCGACCTCTTTTGGTTTCTTTTGCTCTAGTAATATGAACTCAGGCTTTTCATCAGACTTCTGATCATTTTGGATATGACTTCATCTTTGAAAGAATACACCATTTTCTGTAGTTCTGCCAGAGATATTCCCTTATTCTGAGATGACCCTCCTTGAGGCGGTCGCTGGTTAGACTGGCTATTCTTTTTCTGAGTATGCTATGATGAAGACTGATGAGGATTTTTTGTATATAATATCATTAACTATTTTCTTTTGTCGACAGTCGCTACTGTTTTTGACTTCTTTTCAAATACTCTAGTTTCCTTAGACTTCTCATGAGAATCCATATGTTTGATTTTCTCTTGAAGACTGCTGGCTTTACTGAGTAGTTTCTCGAAGCATTCAATGGTGAGTCCCTTGAGCATGAAGGCTACCAGCCCATTATTGCTTTTGAGTAGAATCTCAATTGCGTGATGTTCCTGTAGCTGAGGTTTACATTTCATGCTAAGGTTTCTCCACATCAAAATATTGTCAACTAATGTCTCGTTGGGTTTTTTTTTTCCATCATGAGTTCTCCTATAGACACATGATGTTGCGCTCCAACGAATCTCTTCATAAATAATTATTCCAAGTCGACAAATTTCTTTACTGATCTATTGTGAAAATCGACATACCAATCAAAAGCGATCACTGACAAGTGCTGACGAACTGTTGGAAGAGTAAAGCTTTGCTATTTCTTGTGTTGCCATAACTGGCTCAGAAGTGTGCTATATGTTGTCTGGGATTTCCAGTCCCATCAAATATTTAAAAGTTTGGGGCCACAAAACCCTTGGGGAAGGGCACGACATCGAATTCTTTCGGGTAAGGTCTACCATTTAGAATCAATGCTCCATCCTTAGATTGGATTAAGGCCTCCCGAACTTGTTCAACCATTTGCTTAAATTCCTTCTTCGGTATGGTGCTTG
Source organism: Phalaenopsis hybrid cultivar (assembly GCA_002079205.1). NCBI lineage: Eukaryota > Viridiplantae > Streptophyta > Magnoliopsida > Asparagales > Orchidaceae > Phalaenopsis > Phalaenopsis hybrid cultivar. Next base: position 59,726 of record JXCR01138344.1, on the reverse strand, counting down.
ATGGAGTATCCTTACTTGGTTGCTCATCTCTATTTTCTGAGGCAACTTCTCTCCTTTCATCTGTAATATGTACGATTTCTAGTTGGTTGATCTCCAAAGAGGCTAGTTGTGGTGCTTATGATTACCCTTGAATGGTGGCCATGGCAGTCATGGCTGTGACCATCTCCTCTATCCTTTTTCTCCAGTTGGCTGCCTTATTCATCCCTTAAGAAGATAGCCCTACACACCTCATCTACGACATTCTCTTTGGTGGAAAGTTGAGCGTCATGCGCGGATGCAGCGGCATTGGTCTAAATGACATTGACATCCATGAAGTTTTCTTTGATGTAATCATTGTAATCAAAATCTTCATCATCATTGTCGATGGAAACTCCATGTTTCTGAGCCAACTCGGAAATCTCAAACTTGAGCTTTTCAACTTTTTCTTCAATTATTGATTCTTGCATTGACTTAAGATCTGGAGGACCCTGCTGGACCTCCTCTTTTGACTCCTCCATCTCACTGGCAATTGCTACGATAATTTTAAATACTTCGGACCCTAGCTTCATTCCGTGATCATGCTCTGCGGGCTTACTAAACTGTATTGGTATAGCGACCTTGGGTATCCATACCTTTTCTTTGACAATGATGTCTTAGGACAGAGTGCCCTAGCAGAAAAATCGATATGTCGAGAAAGAGTATGCTCCCAATGGTGCAGACTAATTACAGTATCGGGTGATCTCTTTATCTTTTTCTTTAGAATTTTATGGATGTCTTTATAGTGGGCGATCGGTAGGATTCTTGGACTCGGTCTTGACTTAATCGGTCGACGACCTGCGGTCCTGGCGACGACAGACTAGATGGTGACTATGGTGGTATCAACTCTGCTCCCTAAGAGAAACCAGGCAGGAATACGAGTAGGCAGAGCCTCAGTTAACTTTTGAGATTTTTTAGCGGATCTCACATCCTTTAAAATTTCTTTCTTCTAGCGAGGGGATATTGCATGTCCCACTTGTTTAAGTAGTTCACTAATTGAACAGCCTCCTTTTGGCGGCTAGCCTCTAAAAAAGTGAACTGACTCGAGTGATAGGAGTATGTTTCTTTTTCTCCACACCCTGTACATGAAGTGATGATAATGCAGCGACAATTTTCTAGATATTCTCGTACCTATTGGTATCCATCAAAGGATGGAAATCTACTTTCTCGCAAGAGTGGGTATCTTCCCGGTAATCTTGACTCATCCTGGGGAGGATCTTCATCAATAGGTACTTCTATAGGAGCCTGAGCTTTAGTAGCCCTCCAAACTCTCCTGTTACAATTTCTCATTTGGGTTCAAGTTAGTGGTGTAGTCTTTGAACCCGACTCGATTTTGAGCACTGATGGCGGGACAGCTAATCCCTCAGTCGGATCTACAATTATCATTACTTCTTTCCCCTTACCAGCAACAGGGACAATAGGCGTGGTAGGTGCCACAGCGGCAGTAGTCTTGGCTTTCTTGTAAGAAGGGAAGTTTTGAATATAGTTCAGGTTGAACTCAGTAAATGGCTCCTGAACTTCCGGAGTAGTGACTTTCATCATGACGAAGGGAGCCTTCACGAGGATAACCTTGAAGTCTTTAAATCCAGCTCTGAACTTGATAGTGGGAGCAACATTTTGGGCTTCATGGCTTGTCAGCAAGTTGTAAGAAAAAGTCAGTGCTGGGTAGGCCGTTGCAATAGCTTGAAAACAAAAAGTTTTGGGGGTTAGTTATATGGCCAAAACCTCATAAACTTAGTGCAAGCACTAAAAATTAATTGAGGTTGACCTTTAGACAGGGTAAGTTTTCTTATTTAATTTTTTGGGAGTTTTAAAATATTTTTAATGAAAGTAATATTAAAAGACAAAAACATTTAATTTATATAAGGAAATTTTAAAGCGCGCGCAGCATGACACAAATTTGATTTAGTTTGCAAGCTATCAAATCAAACTTGAAAGTGAGATGTGAAGTGTTTATGACCCAGTGTGAGACCCATTTAATAACACATAATGCCCAGGTAGAACTAGTCCACCGACACACCTATTGGGATTCCAACCCCACATAAAGATTTAAAGAGTCCTTAATGGCCTCCTGAACCGCTCTATTCAAAAGTGAGCGAACAGACAACCTTGAAGTTCAAAGAGTTGATCGTACTTTCCCAAGATAGATATGGGTAAATTAGGTCAACATAGAATAGGTAATTTGGTCCATGAGGGACATGAACACATTACCGATATATGAAAATAGTATTTTCTTGATTTAAATGGAAAGAGAAGCTCTTCCCCAGCGGAGACACTAGAAACTATCGACACTAAAATGTTAAGGAGTTGCCCATAAGAAGTTGTCGGTCACCAGAATCAAAATCCCATCACTCGCTTCAGAAGGACATTTAAGTTTAGAAAAATATGAAATCAAACTGACCTCATATTTTTTGTAGTTTAAATGAAAGAGCACTATACCACAAATCTTGTATCTATCACAAAGGATAAACTCAAGACTTGAGTGTGAGGCTCAACCAAATAAAGTAAGAAATGTATGATGTTTGTTTGGTCTATAAAACCATTTTATTTGTCAACAATTTACCCTATTTAATATGAATAATTAAACAGGGTTTATATTAAGCTAGGTTCACAAAAGCTTTCTATAAGGTCAAGCTCCTATTGTTAATTACGTTTTAAATGACTGAAGTCACCTAAGAAAACTCTCGATAAAAATCAGGAAATATTTTCTTCAAATATTTGAAAAGGATAGGAATTCTCAACAAGATGGGATGAAGATGTGTAAAAAGGTTTTGGTTCAAATTTGAAGCATTTTGTTTTGGAATCCAAAGAAGAAAGAACTAGGGGTTTCATAGATCCGGAGGAGAACCTCGGTGACTTCCCAGTCTATCCTATTGTTTGCTTCAATTTTGAGGAGAAATTATTTAAATGTTTCATCCTGCTAATTTTTATTTATTTAGGGCTTATATCAAAAACTTGATCACACAAATAGCCTGGAAGAAGTAAGGATTTAGGTTGCGATGAACGACAACCTCGAAATCCTCAAACGAGTAAGGGATTATATTGTACAGTAGAGCTATACAAATGTTTAAAGATAGGGCAAGGATTTGTGTTGCATAAGAAGACAACCTCAAGGTCCTATGGCATGCTTGTTTACTTCTAAGGAAGGAATGGTTTAGTTAAGGAAGAGAGGTTTTGTTGTTGAAGATGGTCATGCTGCCCACCATGCTAGCTCCAAGCTCTTTTCCGTGTCGAGTTTGAATTTTCTAGGGTGTCAAGTTATGATGTCAAATCAGGTGGCCCTATGGATGAAGTTTTATAAATTTTATGGGGGCATGTTAAATTTGATTAGAGTGACACCGGTTAGGATCCTAAGGTTCCCTCGTTTCAACACCACTATTTTCTATTGGATTCACTTAGTCCAAATGAATTTACTACGCTCAACTTAATGAGTTTCGTACTTTCATTTAAACCATGGGAAGCCTTGTTAAAAACTATTGGTTACCTCCTCCAAGGGATTCCCGATCATCAAATAAAGACGTCTTAGTTTAGTTGTTGTTATGGTTTTGTGTGATGTTTGTGATTACAATTTGAGTTGTCTTATATTTTGGATGTTGTGGTGGTGAATTTTATTTTGGTTGATTTTAGTTTTGGTTTTGGTTTTAATTTTGTAGCTATCCTGATAGTTTTTGTTTTCATGTAGAGTGAGATCGTCATTTAGTATGCATGTTTGTGTTTTGCAAACATGAAAGAAAGTAAAGTACAAGAAAGACGGTACTGTAAACTGTAAAAAGCATACCTGGCGAGTTTTCTCGTTCCACCACCTGAAACTTAAAACGCATGCGAGGGCATTCTATATGAAGCAAGAAAGTAAAGTTTTAGTGACCTAACTCACTCTAAACCATATCTTGGTGGGTCCTTATTAGTTTGGTTAAGGATGATTTTCTTAAGCAAAACATATTGAGTTTAATAGACCTTCCAGCTATCCAACAGGTCCAGAGGTAAAGCAGGTCCATGCTTCCTTCTTAATGCCTTGTGAAAAGTCTTGAGCTTGTTTAAACTTTTTATGTTGTTTAATAAATCCATCCTATAAAAATAATTTTAATGCTCACTTAACATTGAGATTTCAATTATCCCTATGAGTAAGGTAATCATCACTTGTGATTTAGTGGGTGTTGACCCTTAAAAGGACAACTTAATGTTATTAAAACACTTAGCCAATTTGAGTTTTAACTTAGGCTTGTGGTGTTCAAAGGTGTTAAGTTTAGCTATGCTCACTTTTCTAATCTTAGTTTAATCAAATTTGATTTAACTTAGATCACCACTAAGCCATTTAGACATTGGTGGATATCTTGGGTATTTCGAATAAAGTTAAATTTTTTTAGTGATGATAATGATTCATTTTCAAAACACTTAATGTCGTTTGAACATCAATAAGGGGTATTAAGTTAATGAGTTATCAACACCCAAAATCATACCCCTAAGTCTAGGATCATTTAATTTAATAGGCCTCCAAATTTTAATAATTTAGGGAGAGTACAAATTCATCCTTTAATTAATCAAAATGAGATTGGTTTATACCTATTATTTCCTTGTGTTTCAATAATCCAAATATTTTGATTAGGATCAAAGGTTACCCATTTCCCATTTTAAGTTAAGCCTAAATGTTAATTAAGGCTAAATTTCCAAAATTATTTTTTTGCCCCTAAGGCCCTATCACTTAATAATTCATCAAATTTAATCCAAATGACTTTGGAACCTTTATTTCACCTCACTCATGGGTCAATTAAGATATTAGAGGAGAAAATGTGATTCTTCAAGATTTAATTTAATTTACATATTTATTTTCATGCAAAAATAGGATTTTTCAAAGAAAATTCCATAACTTAACTAAAGTAAAGCCTAATCCCTTGAAAGTTTTACTGGTGGTAGACTTAGAGATTAGAGAATCATTTTGACAAAAGTTCATGATTTTTTAAGTTTTATTTGAATTATTAAAATTACTTCAAATTCTGGAGTATTTATTAATTATAAAATATTTCAAATGTGGAAAATTAAGTTTTGTATTTTTAGAAAATCTACCTAAGGTTAGAGAACCTAGAGAAGCAAATTTTACATTTTTCAAATTTTTGTTTGATCTATTGGAATTATTTTAGTGAAAATTCATTTTTAGCCTTTAAAAAAAAAATTTAGTTTTAAAATTCAATATCTTTACTTAGAAAATAAGGAAAAATATTCCAATTGTTCTTAAGTGCTTAGGAAATAATTTAGAATATTTCCAGTAATTTTATTATTTTTTTGATTTTTATCATTTTTAATTATCTAAATATTAAAAATTGGCTTGAAAATGGAATTTTTATTTTAATTTCAAATTTGTTTTAGAAAACTCCTCTGACCACAGAGGACGCCAAAAACTATTTTTTATAACTTTTTGAGTTATATTTTAATTATTAAAAATCATTTTAGTGCCAAAAATGTCATTTAACTTGAAAAATCAATTTGAGTTACTAAATGAGCTCCAAATGTTTTGAAATCTTTATGGGAAGTTCTCTGAACTTTGAGTCTAATTAGAGAATAAAAATCAAGTCATTTAGATATTTATGTTAGCTAAACTTATTTCTTTTGTGTTTTAGGGTTGGTGGAAATTAAGTGCATTCTTAGTGACTTAATCCATGAAATATTTTCCAAAGGGTTCTCTTATGACTTTAAACCTTCCAAAATTTTCTTGAAATTTTTTAAGAAACATGCTAACTATTATGATTAATTTATACAAATAATAGAAATAATTTTGAAAATTATGGCTCTTTGCCTAGAGATCTTCTATGACTTTGGAAAAATCAGGGAATGTTCCTTAAGATAGAGGCAACAACATGCCAAAATTTCAAGCTATGGTGAAATGTCTATATGCATGGAGAATCAAAAGACTCAAAACAATGTTTCATAAATTAAAAATAAAATATGCATGAAATGAACCTCAAATTATTTCCACATTGTTTCCCTCCGTTCACTGAACTAGATGGTATTTTTATTTTATTTTTGTGATTATTCTACATCAAGATATGGATTTTTTGAATTTTAGGCTATTTAAATAAATAAGAAAAACCCAACTTTTCTATTTAAACAGTGCGACCCCACCTCATCCTAGGCCTCCCTAAAGCTCCATGCGGCACGCTTCTGTTCAACGCCTGCATCCACGCTAGTAGCCACGCGTCCCGCCTTTTCAAATAGTGCTCCCATCTGGTGCAATCAGAGCACTCCGTCTGATACACGCGCTATCTAATGACGCTCTGTCATCGTCCCCGATGGTATAACTAGAGAACAGTCCATTTTCAAAGCTTGATATCTCTCTCATTTTATAACCAAATTGAATGATTTTTTTTTAAAATGCTCGTCTTGATTAGTAGAACATATCTATATGGTTAAGATGCCTTGAAATCAACTTTAAGCAAATGGAAAGTGAAAATAGGCTCAAGAAGAGGAGGAGATCAGTACCTTGGCTATGAGAAGGGAAGCTTCAATCAGAGGTGCTCAGCACGTACTTGGAGGTCCAAGGAGGCTAGGGATTGAGCCTCTGCTTTGGTGAAAGGTATAGGTATGAATTCGATCAAGCTCAATTTCAGGTGTTGGTCTAGAGCTATGCTAGGGTCTCTATGGAAAGGGGATTTGACTCATCTTCTTCTTCTCTCTCTATGGTGAAGGTGTGGGTGAATTTAATTTGAGTTTGATGGACTGTGGAGGTGTGGTGAGCTCTGTCCTGGTTTTTTTCAGAAGTTTAAGCTCAAGATTGAGCTTCCATAGTAGGAATCAGTGGGGGAAAGTGGTTGGCTTCAGCTGAGGACGTCTCAAAGAGTCTATGGGAGAAATTTGGAGTGGTCTCTCTGGGAAATTTTTCAACACTACCTCCATAGCCGTGGAGGTGAGCTTTTTATAAAAATGGGCTTGGGGTGGCTGTCATGGCCAATTAGGGGGTGAAAATGCTTGCTTAGGTGAAGGATAGAGAAGCCCTAATAATTGAATTGGGTGAACTAGCCTCTAGATTTGAATTGGGTAAAGTTTAAGAGGAGTTGGCCTTCAATTTTGGCTTCTCCATTGACTAGACCAGCCGGGCAGGCAAGGTGAGGTGGCCAGAGGGCTCAGGGACCTCAGAGGAATATGTCACTAGGGTTTTGTTTTGGCAAAAAAATCTTAAGCTTATGCAATTTTGGAAACTAAATCCCTTAGATTAGGGGACCTTTCATCCATGTCTTAGATTAGGTGGTTTTATGGAGTTTAAAATGTTCACTAGAGTCCAAATAATGACTATGGATTTATTAATTTGGTGGCTTTGGGGTGGTTAGGCTAACTTTAGTGCATGGGTCCAATGTGGGTTCAAATGACCAAAACTTATGTTTGGGCTAGGCTATCCATGACCTTGAGCCCAATTGATTGATCAACATTATGTAGATTATTGTAATGAAAATTTTTGGTGAGAAATCATTTTGAGTTCAATTGGAGAGTTAATTTGGAGGATTTTTGAAATTTGGTCAATTTAGGCATGTTAGGCTAGACTTGGTCTAGATTGGGCTAGGCTTGGGATAAGTCCAAATTGATGGTTAAAAAAGGTTAATAAGAATATAATGAAGAGCTTTCAACATAAATTGGGTGCTAATTTCGGTGTTAAGGCATTCAATTTGGTGGAATTTGGAGACAGCAATTTGGGGCAAATTTGGGGATTTTGGACTTAGGTTGAAATTAAATGAAATTGAAACTTCATCAAGGAAAATTGAAGGTCAATTTTGATGTGTATGAGTGTTATGAAGAGTTTACCACATAAATTTTGGAAAATTGAGTGGGCTATGGGTTTAATTGGGTGAGATTAAGTCATGTGGCCAAAATTGGGGCTTTGACCTAAATCAAAATTGGGCTCAAAGGATGGGCCCATTAAGTTGTATTTGGTTTATATTGGCCATATGAAAGGTGAATTTTAGTTTATATTTGAAATTGGGGGAAGTTAGAACCAAATTGATGGACATTTGAGGTAAATTTGGGAAAATTGGGCCTTTAAAGGCAAATTTAGCGGTTTTGGTCAAAATGGTTAAAATGGCCAAAATGGGTCATGTGGTAGTTGGTAAAAGTGAAATTGGGAATATTTGGAATATTTTGAGAATTTTTGGGATTTTTTGGAATTTTTGGGCTAAGGAGGGGATTTTTGGTAATTTGGCAATTTTTTGGTGATTTTGGGTAACTTGAAAGTTTTCAAAAGGTTTGAAATGATTTTTCAAGAAATTTGGATATTTTGGGTGAGTTTGAGATATTTGGAAAATTTTGGTCAAATTTAGGGTCCTAAGGGTATCTAGGTTATTTGGGGGAGTTTAGGGCAAAAGGCTAAGTTGGGTATTTTTGGTAAAATTGGGGGTTGAACACCACATGTGACCTATGGACAAGTGGGATCCTCATTTTTGTCCTCTATGTACTGGTCTTAGCTAAACCCTAGCCTAGGACCAATAGGTTTAGGGGACCATCTACATGAGTATCCCAAAAGTATCAAGGGATCAAAGTCAAGTACTTTTGGTTTGTGCTTGTGAGTGGTTGTGAGTGAGGTAATTGCTGGTGAGTGCCTTAGCTCTAGACCAACACCCAGAGCCAACCCTAAGGTGCAACAGTCCTATGGGAACTCTCCTTGAGCTCCCTCATAGTGATCCCAGCTACTAAGTGCTAGATGTTAGGACCAATATGTAGACATCCAAGTTAAGTAAAGAATATTTTAGAGTTTCTAATTGTGAGGCTTCCATTTCTAAATTTCTAAGAATAGTCAATAGGAAAGTCCTATGGCTAGACCTTAGGTTACTAAATAGGAAGACTAGACCTCAACCAAAAGTGAGGTCAACACAAATTATGTTTCTTAAATCAATTTTTAAGCCTGATCAGTGAATGTGGATTAGAGATCCCTCTGATATTCTGACAAAGTAATTTAATCTTGAGAGGTAGAAAAAGATTCTCTTCTCTGCATTCACAAGGCTAGGTTAGGAAGAGATTCAGCCACCTTGTCCGAGAGAAGATTCTTAAGTTCAGTGGAGCCTTTTCTCCTCCACTTACTTTTTCGAACTTCCCATTATGCTTCTAAGGACTGTCTTATAGATGGAAAGGCATCTTCACAGATGGAGTTTACTTGGTGTAATACCCCAGGATATATCATCTCCTTAATCTCAATAGAAACAATATTTGTGCCCAAAGCTGACGTAGTATGTGAGGTAGGGGTATCAGCATATAGATGGAGAGGGAGTTGGGAGTGGAGTGGGTTGAATGAAAGGCTAAGTAGTATGGATATCAAAGGGCATAGAAAACTTGTTAGAGCCTAAAATAGAAGGTTTTGAGGTGGGGTAAAAGTGATTATGTTTAGAGGGTAAAAGGGGAGCGGGGAGTGGATTGGGTTGAATAATAGGCTGAGTGGAGGGGATATTAAGAAATTTTTTAGGGCTTAAAGCAAAAGAGTTTGAAGTAGGGATAAGGTGAGTATGTTTATGGAGTATATGAGGATATTGAGATTAAGTGTATTGATGAATAAGCTGATAGTAAGGGACATCAGGAATGGAAGAAAAAGGGTTCATTAGGAATAGTAAACACTATGTCAGAGTGAGTTGTGTGAGATACATGAGGTGTAGGGTAAGGACGGGTGGTGTGAGGTCTAGAGACTTCAGAAGCTTAGGGATTATTAGAAGGTCTTAATGAGGGATGTTGTCTGAAGCACCTGTCCTAGGTGTGTCCAGATATCCTGTAGTGATTAAAATTGTAAAGCTTCTGCTCCATGATTATAAGTTGCCAATAACCATTTTTTGTAGTGCCCAACAAGACCTCATTAACTTCAGGCAAGGTAATTTCCCTCTCTACTAAAATCCTAGCAGCAGAGGGTCTTGACAAGTTAAAAGTAGAGATGTCCAACTTCATAGGCCTGCCAAAGTGTAACTTCATTTTAATTGTGTAACTTCATCCGTGGGAGTTTAAACCATATTGGGATAATAGGGGGTTCTTGAGTAGAGTCAAAAGTTAGGTGACCATTTAAGATGTTTCATTTGTTGCCCATCAATAATCATACTTTTCTTAGAAAAAGTCTTGCATAGTCTTCCTCCAAGGAGAGATAGATCATTATATGACTGCCATTCCAATTACCCATTAAATTTAAATCATCAATTTCTTTCCTGACTATATCCAATATGGATGGCCTAATTGAAATTTACCTACTAAAGTAAATTTGTAAAGATTTGCTAGTGAAGTTACTTTATTTGCAGAAAGGAGAATGGCATGTCTGCCACCCTTCATAGTGCCTTGCTTGATAAAAGGGAAATCAACCCTGCCACTAGTAGAATCATGGTAAAGCTTTCGATAAACCAGTTTATCCCCTAAAGAAAAATCAACAACCTCATTACTCAAAATAACAGCAAAAGAGGTTTTGCCAATGAATTTAGGGTCAGCAGCAATAAGTCTTTTAACCNGAACAATGAAAATGGAAAAACAAATAGTACTAAGCAAATAAGCTTCACCACACGTGTAGTTGCATTACAACGATAAGTATATGTCTATATATATATATATATATATATATATATGGAGGCTGAAGTAAGAGGTGTTCTGCTAGGGTTTCTAGCATGATGATGTGCTGTTGGAGTGATGCCAGTGGAAGGTCTGGCTACTTTCTTCTTAAGAGAGCTGGTTTCTTTCTCTTATTACCTTGGGAGTTTGCTTTTACCTCTCTTTTTTATAAGACTTTGGTGGGTCTTACTGTTCCATTGGAGTATTATGAGTTTTGTCCTTCTTCCTATGTTCTACTGGTTTCTTCTGATTTTACCCAGCTTTCCCTAGCTCTAGCGGTGGAATCTCTCCCCCTTCTTGTGTAGGGTTCTACTGGTTTGGAGTTTGCAGTGTTGTTTGACCTGTAAAGACCACATAAAGTCCTTTTGACTTTTTCTTTATGGTTTACTGGAATTGTGGTTTTATGATTTTGATTTCTAGGGAGTATGGCTACTTCTATTGATATTGAAACTGATGTACAATGGTAAAAGGCTACTTATGTAGGGGTGGTTGGCAAATCAACTGCTTCCCTCAATGATACTGAACATTTAGTCTTCCCACAAAAGTTCCATGACTCAGCAGCTGGAAAGGGTAACAGCTCTTGCATTCATCCTTTAGGCACTAAAGAAGGAGAACCAGTAGTTTATTTCTCACCTCAAGAAATTAATAACCTAAATGATATAGTTAAATTTACGTTGGTGGGGAAATTTCTCCTTGGCCACCCCAAAATGAAATTATTTAGGAATTACTTTGCTTCCTTAAAATTTAATAGAGATTGGCAGATTGGAATTCTAGATGGAATACATCTACTTATACAGCTTTTAGGGGAGGAAGACTATGCTAGACTATTTGCAAAACAAGCTATTCAAATTGGAGGCACCATCATGAAAATCCTGAAATGGGACCCTAATTTTGACCCTACTATGAAACCCCCTATAGTTCCCCTATGGTTTAAGTTACCTGACCTCCCAATTCAATATTTTAGTCTAAATGCTTTATTTAATACTACAAGTGTAATAGGGAGACCTATGAAGGTGGATGCTCCCACATACAACAAAGTTAGACCTAACCTAGCCAGAATTCTCAGTGAAAGAGATGTAACTCTTCCTGAAATCAATAGGATTTGGATTGGTAATGACAAAGATGGATTCTGGAAAAAAGTGAGGTTAGAATAGAAACCATATTGCTGTCATCATTGTAAGATGTTTGGACACACCAAGGATAGATGTTTCAGGCTTCATCTCCCCTCCCAATGAAAAATGTGGTAACTCAGGAAAGGTATACTCAGCCTATTCCCCCAAAAACTTCAGTTGGTGCGGAACCCTCTCCAACTGGGAATTTGGAGGACATGCTAGATACACCCAGAAGCTCTACCGTTCCATTTGGCTCCATAGATCCCACTAATACTTCCCCTAGAAAAATCAGGGAGGAGGGAAATCAAATAAATATTATAACACCTCTATCAGTTCCTTTATTTGAGGTGGTGCAATCCAAGAATATCAACCAGAAAACTACTCCTATAATAGAAGCTCCTTAGAAGAATGATATAGCTGAGATGAAACACGTAATGGAACAGGAATGGCAAACACATAAATCTAAAAAAAAGAAAAAGGTTCAGTTTGAAGTGCAGAAATTAAGGGATAGTAATATTTGGTTCAGTGAAGCTTTGAAGATGGGGGGACCTCCTCCTTTTAGAGGAAGGACCAGATCAAGATCTCAGCCTTCTCCCCATTACAATCCCCCCGCATGATTAATATGCTGTGTTGGAATATTAGTGGCATAGCCCATCCTCAGTCTTTAAAAAGACTGATTTATCTCAACAAAAAATACAAACTGTGGCGCTTTGCTATTCTTGAACCTTTGGTTCAGCATAACTCACAGAGAATTATTCAAAGATTCCTTGGTTTTTCCCACTATGCTAACAAAGATAATAAAATTTGGTTCTTTTGTAGGAAAGAAATACAGTGGAGCATTATAATGGATCATCCGCAGTTCATACACCTTTCACTGCTTGTACAAGGCCATCTGGAGTATGCTACTTTTATTTATGTTGGTAGTCTGAAAGTTGATAAACAAGAGCTTTGAGAGGGCTTACATCTCATCATCACTAATATGGATTCTCCTTGGATAGTAGGTGGAGATTTCAATTATATCACTAATGCAGCTGAGAAATCTGGAGGAAGACCTCCCAACCTATCCAAAATGACTTACTTTAATGACCAAATTCAGTAGCCTGGTTTCTTTGACTTGGGTTGTAGGGTCCTATGTTCACTTGAAAGAGGGGTCTTCTGTGGGAAAGACTTGACAAGATGTTAGTTAATGACCACTAGTAAAAACATTACATCCTAACTTTTGTTACCCACCTAACCCTCACTGGTTCAAACCACATACCACTCCTTATCTCCATAAGTTCACCAAGTACTACCTCACTCCACACTCCTTTCATATATCAAACCACAGACCTTCATTAACTGTGTGGCTTCCAACTAGATGGGAATTGAACACACTGACCCTTTAATTAAGCTTACTCTTCTACATCAGAAAATCAGCAAAGCATTGAGGAACTGGGGTTGAGAAACTTTTGGAAATGTATTTTCCAACGTCGTATATGCTGAGAAAGAGGTTGAGAGGCTTGAGGCTGCTGTTCAGAATAATTCTGCCACCAAAACTGTGTTACTTACTGCTCAGACAAATCTGAATAAAGCTATTGACATCCATGATATGCTACTCAAACAAAAAGCTTCTGTTAACAGTTTTACTGAAGGGGACAAAAACACTATGTTCTACCATGCCTATATAAGTTACAAGAGGAAGTACAATACCATACACTTGATATATTTACTGAGGGTAGATGGCTTAATGATAATGAACTCATAGCTAAGTATGTTGTTAAATACTACAGCTCCCTCCTAAACTCTTCTGTTGATCTCAATACTGACTATGAAGAATATTTTGCTAAAGAATCAAGTTACACTGGTTAGCTGAATCTTACTGAACTCCCTTCTGATGAGGAAATTTGGGAAGCCTTGAACACAAATGACAAATCTAATTCAGCTAGTCCTGATGGCTTCACTGTTGACTTCTATAAAAAACATGGCACATCAACAAGAAGGAGGTGGTGGAGGCAATTAAGAGTTTCTTCAGAGGAGTCAATCTCCCCAGTTATTTTAGTAACACATCTTTTGCTAACCTTTAATGGAGATTTATAGAAGACTGGAGAACACTACAGGCCTATAAACCTTACTTCTATCATATGAAAACTCATAAGCAAGATCATTGTCAAGAGACTTCAACCACCTCTTGACAAGATTATCTGTCCAAACCAAACTGCCTTCATTAAAGGTAGATCCATTAATGATAATGTGTTGTTGGCACAAGAATTCACTCTGAATTTAAATAAAATCAGTAGAGGGTGTAACCTCATTTACAAATTAGATATCAAGAAGGCTTATGACACCATTGACTAAAATTTCATCTTGGGGATACTTGCAGCTTGAGGTTTTCAACCAGAATTTAAAAATCTCATCCAAAGGTGGCTTATTAACAACAACCACTCCATCCTAATCAATGGCCAACTCAAGGGGTCTTTCACAGCTACCAGAGGACAAAAACAAGGTGACCCACTTTCTCCCACTATCTTTATAATTGCTATGAATTACTTCTCTAGAATGCTTGACAGGAACATTCTTAACCAACAATACTCTAGATTCCACCACAAATCCATTATAGCAATTTCCCACCTCATGTATGCTGATGATATTATGATATTTTCCAATGTCCAAAAGATTGTTGTGAAGAAAGTTTATAACTGTATACAATAATTTCAGAATTATTCAGGGAAGGAGTTCTGCCCTACTAAATGCCAACTTATATTTAACAAGAGGGCTTCTTCCAATATCAAGCATTAGATCTCCAACTACACTATCTTCTCTATTTCTAGAGGCCCTGTGAAATATTTGGGGGTTCAACTCATATGGGGAGATAAAAAATGACCCAATTTGATGTGGTATTGTAGAAAATACATAGATCTCTATCTAGCTGGTCTCATTTTTTTCTGTCTAATACGGGTAGAATTACTCTCCTTAGAGGCATCTTAACTACCTTCCCCTCCTATATTCTCCAAAGCAACTACCTCAAGAAAAGCACCTAAATTTAGTTAGAGAGAGCATTCAACAGATTCTTATGGGTAGGTCAAAGACAGCAGTTACACTGGGCTTCATGGCAGAAGGTAGCCAAACCAATTGCAGCTGGTGGGTTGGGATTCAAGGGTCTTTAACAAGTTGCACAAATAAATTTCTATAAGATGTGGATTCACTTCAAAACACAAACTTCCATATGGGCCAAATTCATGTATGTCAAGTATTGCAAGGACCATCACCCTTCCCTAATTACCAAGAAGCTGGGGGACTCCAGAATCTGAGCTAATATGCTGAAAATCAGAGAGCTAGTTGAAGACATGTACACATGGGATATGGGGAATGGAAAGTGAGCTTTTGTCTTGAAAATTGATGCCCAAAGGACTAGCTTGGGCTCTCCCCTTCAGACTTTGTCCTCAAAACTCAGTCTGTGACCTCTGGGATGGGGACTCCTGGGATGTTACTAAGCTCCAATCCATTTTATAGGAGCCTCACCTATCTCAGTTCACTAAGAATGTGTTTGATAAGGGCAGAAAAGATAGGATCATATGGCACAACTACACTAACCAAAGCTTGACTAAAGCTATATATGCTAAGTTAAGTGAATGGGATAAGGTCAGTTGGGGTGAAACCATTTGGAACAGATTTCTATCCCCCTCCATATTGTTCTTTTGTTGGAGATTCTTCAACAAGCTTCTACCAACTGATGATATCCTTAAACTTAAGGGATTGAGATGACCCTCTAGATACTATCTCTGTTTGAAATTTGAAGAGAATAATAACCGCCTATTTTTCAATTGTGAGTTTGCTTAAGAGGTGTGAAAAGAACTCCTTACTAAGATTAAAGCTGAGAACTTGGATAAGGACTGATCTAATCTTAAAGCTGGTTGGCATAGCTGGAAAAGTAAACAAGGGGAGTCTATCCCCTTCATTGTGGCTTGGTTCTTGTGGATGTGTAAGAACAACAACAAACATGATGATAAGATTACTCAACACACCAAGGTGACTAGAAACTGTGTTTCTTACTTAAACAAGCTAATCCAGCTTAAAAACTTCCCAAGCATAAGTCTGTCTAAAAACAGTGCCATCAATTGTCACAACAGAATTGAGACTGTCACTTGGCAACCTCCTTATTTTCAACCATGAAAATCAACACCGATTGTAGCTTCTCTAAATGGGGTGCAGGTGTGTGGGTTTTCAGATATTCCTCCAGCAATTTTCTGTTATTCTTTCATGCTCCCAAAGTGGCCAATGATGTTATTGAAGCTGAGCTCATTGCTTTTTACTGGGCCCTTACATTTGCAGAGAAAGTATCATTGTAGAAAGTGTGGATTGAGGTAGAATCTTTACAGTTGATCACCTTGCTTACCACTGATCAGCTATCCTCTTGGCACCATATGCAAAGGAAGCAAAAAATTGGAAAACTTGACAAGAAGTTTGTAGTCCAAATGTCTTTCATATAGAGAGAAGGAAACCAACCTGCTAATTTACTGGCCAGATAAGGAATCTATGCAAACTCCATTTCTGTTGATACAAGACCTCCTACCCCTCTTGCCCTCTTACTCCATGGTGATAAGCTGAAGACTCCTTACCTCAGATTCAAGCCTAGTCAACTAAAAGAGATTTAGTGTCATGGGGCTTCTCCCTTTTTCTCTTTATTTAGCTGTTTTACTCTTATGTAAGCAATTTTTAGGATTGGTCTTCCTCCTTTTGTTTGGGGACCCCTCCTTTGGAAATTTTGTACTACTTTAAATGATCAACATGTAGGGAGCCAAATAATGCTCCTTCCTTAATATATATATATATATATATATATCATCATGAAGTTTGGCGGCTGTCTCCCTTATTGCTCTGCTAGGGTTTTGGCACAATGTTTCAACTTGCTATGGTAAAGGGTTTAATCCTTGCTACCATTTGTTTTCAACTGGTTTTCTCTCATCTCATTACTGGGCATAGCAAGTTCTTCGACCCTTATAGCTTGAACACCTTCCCGGGTTCTACTTTTTCAAACTTTTACTGTTCCATTGGCTTGTCCATAGTTTGTCTTTGTTTTGCCTTTTCTACTGTGGGGTTGTTTCTTTGGCATCCCACTGGNTTATATATATATATATATAGTTTAGAAAAATATGAAATCAAACTGACATCATATTTTTCATAGTTTAAATGAAGGAGCGTGATACCTCAAACTCTGTATCTATCTCGAAAGATAAATATGAGACTTAAGGCTGAGGCTCGATCAAATAAACTAAGAAATATATGACAGTCGTTTAGTCTACGAAACCATTTTTATTTGGTGACAAATTCCCTATTTAATATAAAGAATTTAATAGGGTTTATATTAAGCTGGGTTTAGACAAGATTCATATAAGGGAAAGCCCCTACAGTTAATTACATCTTAGATAACCGAAGTCACCTAAGAAAACTCTCAATAAAAATTAAGGAATATTATGTTCAAAGAGGTCAAGAGGGTAGGACTTTTTAATGATATCGGACAAAAAAGGAAAAGGGATTGGCTCAAACGTGGAAAACTTTATTGTAGAGTCCAAAGGACAAAGAACTCGGGGATATCATAGATTTAGAGGTGAACCTCGACTTCCTAGACTATCCTATTATTTGCCTTCAGTTTTGAGGAGAAATTATTTGAGTGTTTCATCCTGCAAATTTTATTAATCAGGGCTTACATTTGTGTGAAACAATCACACAAATAGCCTGGAAGATGTGAGGATTTAGGCCGTAACGGACGACAACCTCAGAATCCTAAGAAGAGTTAGGGCTTATATTGTATAGCAGAGCTACACAAAGGCCAAAAGATGAGTTGAGGATTTATGTTGCACGAGCGAACAACCTCAAAATCTTATGATTTTCTTGTTTAATTCTAAGAAAGGGATGGTTTAGCTGATGTAGACATGTTATGCTGTCAAAGATGGTTGTGCTGCCCACAATGCTTGCTCCAAGTTTCTTTCCATAACGAGTTTAAGTTTTCTAGTTTGTCAGGTTATGATGTCAAATCAAATGTCTCTATGGTTACAGTTCTTTAAATATTATGAGGCATATTAAAGTTGATTAGAGCAATACTAATTAGGATCCTACGGTTCCCTCATTCCGATACCACTATTTTCTATCAGATTCACTTAGTCCAAATGAATTTGCTAAACTCAACTTAATGAGTTCAATACTTTCCTTTAGACCGTGGGGAGTCTATTTAGCAACCGTAGGTCACCTCCTCCGAGGGATTTTCGATCATCCAATAAAGACATCATAAATTAGTTGCAGTTGTTTCTGTGATGTTTGTGCTTAAATTTTGAGTTATCCTATATTTTGAATGTTGTGGTGGTGAATTTTATCTTGGTTGATTTTAGTTTTGTTTTTGGTTTAGTGGCTATGCTAGCAGTTTTGGTTATCATGCAGGGTATCATCGTTGTTTAACATGCAAGTTTGAAATAAGGAATACAAGAAGGTAAATGCATTAATTTAAAAGCGTACCTGGCGAGTCTTCTCACTCCACCACCTGAAAGTTCAATACTTGCAAGATATGTAGATAATATTGCAAGGAATTTAAATTACATGATTAGATGAAGGTTTAGCTACAAAACACCAAGCTATGAATTTATTAAGCCTCAAAAGATCCTAGTAGATGATTTTAGGACAAAATAAGATTAGTCCACTTTGTGCTTCAAAACAATCAAAAGATTTCAAAGTGTTCGAGTTATGACCCTGAACTATTTTGAAGATCTCTTGAATTATTTTGAGTTCATTTCTGAACTTATCATATTTTTCTATTAACCATTAGAGTTTTCAAGTGTGGCTACCCCATTGCTCATTGAAGCTTAACAATTTAATTAACCCAAGGATAGGGTACTCAATTAATCAATTGATGTTTCATATAAGAGTTATGTGAGTAAGTGCCCCAAAGGCAAGTTTGAATTATTCAAGTTTGTGGTGCCCGAAGACAAAGTCAGTCCTGTAGTGCTTAAAGATGACAATCTCCAATCATATTATTTTCTAATATCAACCAATTGAGTTTAGAAATTGAGCCTAGGTCACTACTAAGCCTTTAACAATCGTATTGAGTCAAATGGTGGTTTTCAAAGTTTTGCTTTAAGTGCAATATATCCCTATTAAATGATTAGATCATCCTCAAAGTCGGGCCTAAGAAGAGTACATTATCATCTTCATGGCTTAGGCCCATCACTTAAGAATCATTTGATCTTTAATTGACTTACAAGTCATGAAAATTAAGAGAATTATGCTTTTAGTTGAATTGTTTTCTACCTTTTAACCCCTTTGTATTCCAATCATCTAAATATACTTATTAAGATCAAAATTACACATTTTTCCCTTTGATCATTCTAAATTTTGATTAAGACACCAAATTCTTAAAATTACCACTTTGCTCTTAGGGCACCTCACCTCATAACTCCTTAAACACAACTCAAATGATTCTGAGGGTTTAAAGTGTCATATCTAGGAGGTAATTAAAATGTTAGAGGAGAACATGTGACCTCTCAAGATTTCATTTAATTTGGATAATTGCTTAACTTTAGAAGATAGGATTTTCAAAAGTTGATTTATTTAATTATCCAAAATAAAATTTATATTTATGAAAGATTTATTAAAGATTTCCTAAGGTCAGAGAAACTCTTAGACAAAATTTCATGATTTTTTGGAACAAAATTCTAGTTTTAATATTTTATTTTAGATCAATTTTATGATTTATTTAAATAGAAAATTGTATTTTAATTACAAAAATTATTTTTATATTTTTGTTAGACTCCTCTGAATTCAAAAAATTTAGAGAATCAAATTTTATCTTTTTGTGATTTTTAATTTATTTAATATAATTACTTTTTGTGAGAAAATATGAAAAATTCATTTTTAAGCTTTTAAAATTTATTTTTAACATAAGAAAATTAGGAAAAATATCTTATTGAGTCCCAAGTGATCATAGGACAATTAGACACATTTTGAAATATTTTTGTATTTTTCAAAATTTTTAATTATTTTAAATCCAATATATGGCTTAAAAATCAAGTATTTTTTCAAAAATAATTTTTTTTTTCATAAGTGGATCTAATCATACAGAACTCAGAAAACTAATTCTCATAGTTTTTCTAAGTGTATTTAATTTATTATAATTATCTTTTTACCAAGATATAAGATTTCTTATAAAATACATATTAGTGTTTAAATCAAGCCAAATAATTTTCAATTTTTACAGTGGGTAGATATAATTTTTATAAACAATGTGGAGTCGATTTTATTAACAACTTCTTTCATTAGCTTTTGGTTCATGATTATCTTCAAAAAAAAATATTGTGCATACAAATCAAATGATTGATTCGTGCAATATCAACTAACGTCCATCTAAGAGCTTTCTTATATCTTCTTAAGGATTCCAACAACTTTTGTTCTTGTGCTTAGTTAATTCTTAGGATATAATAATATGTAATGTATATAAATCTCCCAAAAAGGCATATTTTAAATATGTATGAATTTTTTTTCATTTCTAGTTCAATAGGTTTTACAATCGAGGAAATTGATTTTTTATTGTTATCCGTAGGATCTAACAATTCAAGTTGTTCTTGAACATATTCTAATTCTTCATTACTCACTTCCATAGATTTAACTTGAATTATATCCTCATCCTCATACTCAAAATATTCTTCTTTAATTTTCTTTTCAAATGTATTTGTAAAATATTCATTTCTTAAATAATCATTAATATTCATTCTGAAGCATTCATCATCTCTTTATTTTTTTCGGTATCTAATTTACTTTGCAATATTAAATATAACTTTTTGATAGCTGACTTTAATTACTATTTCTCTTTTTTGGACATCTTTCAAAGATCTTTCTGTAGCAAGAAATGGTCTTCCTAAAAAGTTAGGAATTTATTTATCCTCATCCATATATAACACAATAAAATCCACATGAAATATAACTTTATGAACTTTCATCAAAACATCTTCTATAACTCCTTTATGATATGTAATTAAACAATTAGCTAACTAAAGAGTTATAATAGTAGAAGAAATTTTTGTTAAACCCAACCTTTTGAAATTTGATAGAGACATAAGATTACTACTGGCTCCCAAATCATGTAAATCTTTGTTAGAAAATCTTTTGCCATTAGCAAAAGGAATACTAAAACTACCACGATCTTTAGGTTTTTAAAGAAGCTTTTTCTGATCTATTGTGATACACTCCTCACTATGGGCAACAATCTCAATATCTATAAACATCATTTTTTTATTAAGTATATCCTTCATAAATGCCACATAACTTGACATTTGATTCAGGGCTTCAACAAATAGAATGTTTATCATCAATGTCCTCAATATTTTTAAGAATTTTGTAAATTGGTCATTTGTCTTATATTGCTTCAATTATTTGAGGAAACAGAGATGGTGGTCTTTCTATAGTAATTTTCATTGGTTTAAAAAGATTTGACTCAAAATGAAACTCTTCACTAGACTTTTCAATTTCCACCCCTTCTTTCTCAAATTCAACTTCAATTTATTTCTAAACTTTTTATTCCAATTATTTTCCACTTCTCAATTGAATAGCCTTGATTTGCATTTTGTTCTAACTATTAGGAAAAACTTCAACATTAGTAGGCAAATCTCCTGGAGGTATATTGCTAAGTGCAGTAGCAATATATCACGACTAATTTTCCTTATTTCTAATTACAGCTCCTTTACTTTATAATTGTGCTCCCATTTGCAATATTAATTCTTCCATTAAAAATTTCTTTCACTTACTCTATGAATTACTATTAAAATGTGGAGGCTAATATGGTTTATAATCATAATTTCCTTGACTATTGGAGTTTCCCAATGGGTTCATAGGATTGTTCCCACATTGTTGGTTTACAAAATTAAATTTATTGATACACCAATTGAAGTTTTGGTAATTTTTTCCAACAAGGATTATAATAATTGGAATAAGGATTATTATATTAGTTATTTATTTCATTTAAGGTTTCATTCAAAGACTGAGAATCTATCATTTGTCCTAATGAATTTTCCTCAAGCACAAGAGGTGTTTGAGAACAATTCATTCCATACTAATTTTTCTTCTTTGATATTGCAGAAATTTCAGCAGTCAAATAATATATTTTGTCATAATCATGAATACTCACTACTATTTTCATAGTTACCCTTTCTTAGGGCCATTGAAAATTATTAGTAGCCATCTATTTAATTAAAATATATTCTTAATTGAATGGTTTTGACATTAATGACTTGGCAGTAGCAGCATCAATTATAGGTTTAAGAGATCCAACCAATCCATTATGAAAATTTTGAACTAGTGATCAATTTAGTAACACATGGTGTGGACACTTCCTAAAGAGAATTAAAATATTTCTCACGCTTCATAAATTGATTCTCCTTCAAACTGACTAAAAGAAGTGATATCATTTATAAGCTTAGTAGTTTTTTATGGTGGGAAATAGTCAGATAATATTTTCTATGTTAAGTTTCCCCAATTTTATATAGATTAAAGTGTTAATGAGTTTAACCACATCTAGGTTTATCCCTTAATGAAAAAGGAAAAAGTCTAAGTCTGACAAAATCATTCGACACTCCAACATATTTAAATGTAGCACATAATTCTAGAAAATTAGCATGATATAAGTTAGGATCTTCAATCAGTGTTCCCCCAAACTGATTATTCCGTACCAATTGGATAATAGCAGGTTTAAGCTCAAATAAATTTGTAGCTATAACAATGTTTTGTATACTCAAATGAATATCATCAGCTGTAGGATTAACATAATTTCTTAAATGTCTTTGATGATGTTCATTTTCAATTCAAGAACTATTTAAACTTGTAGCCATTTTGTTCAAATTTTCTAACTCTTTTTATTGTTTTCAAAATTTTCTAATTGTTCATTGCAAGTCTGAATCACAACGTTATGAAGCTTCAAATCTTAAATTAAGCATACACAAACACAATAAGCAATTAAAATAAGCAAACCCACTAAAATATAAAAATATTAATTAAACTACAATAAGTTTTTCAGTTCAAATAAAGTGTTCCAAATTTTGAAGCAAATTCCCTTTACTCTCCGACAATGATGCCAAAAACTTGATGCACAACTTTTGGTGCATTGTAAATTTCTTTTAACACTTTAACATACCCACAATAACACAAATATTAAATGTGAAATTCAATCACAATAAAAAGAAATTCAATATAAAAAGTTATATATTTTAAAATCTTTAAGCTCCCAAATTGAAATAATAACGCAAGTATATGTGTCACTCAAGTTAGAAAGGGCTCTAATCGAGTCATGAGTATTGATCCCACATGAAGTTGGTAATTCTTATGGTTATAATGTAAAACACAATTTTCAAACTTTAAAAACTTAACTACGTAAAAAAAATATAAAGTAAACTTATTGTATGCTAAATGAAATGTAGTTAAAAGGACTAGGTTAGCTAAGTCATATGCTAAACTTCAAAAGTAAACTAATTAATACTAAACAAATTTTTGTAATGAAGAGTTCAAATTTAGGAAAGCAGCATCCCACTTTACAATAAATTTTTTGAAGAAATTAAAATCATTTAAAATTATATAGGAGAAATTCTATTTTTTACCCTTTAAGAGTGCATAAAGCACATTGACAAATTAAGAGTTTAGTCCTTAAATCTGTGGTTAGGTTTAAATGTTACTGGCTACCACTCTAGAGCTCTCACTCCCTCCCATGAGGGTTGAAAATCTTGATTTTTTTTCAAGCAATTGGAGTAATTTGGGGATTTTAGTATGTCACCCTAAAATCTCAAATCCTGTGCCCGTCATAGTATACTTTCTCATTATTTGCACTCAATCACATGGACTAAATTCTCACGCATAAAATTGAATGTGACTCTTACCTTTTTGTAGAAAGCATAACTTTTTCAGATCTTATGTTTCTCAACAAATTTTAACATTTCAATTGGCCAGATAAAAAAGAAAATGAATATCAGAGTTAGAATCATCACAATTTATTGACATTTAAAATCTTATAAAAACAAGTTAATTCTTCACAAAACCATATCTCATTTTAGAGAGAAGGTTAAATAAGACTACTTATAATTCATGAGAAGGATACGACAAAACAAATTTTATATATAAAAACAAGTTTACAAAAAAAAAAATGAAATAACACAACTTATCTCACATTCCTTCTCAAGAAAATCCCTTGAAGTTCTCTTTAAGAACTTTCCTTCTTTACAATCACAATCAATTCTCTCTTAGAACAGTAATGAAAAAGAAATCTCTTACCTTCCCTCTTCTCTAGCTACTCTAGAATAAAAAACTCCCTCTTCTCCACTAATCTCTCTAGCACCACCCTTAGACTTGTCCTCTTCCAGACCTCTCAACCGCCCAACTCTTTTGACTCTTTAGACTCAGCCTTCCATTCAAAAAGAACTCAAATTTTTCACCTTTTTCTTCAAAAGATACACCTCTTCACATCAAGAGACAAGTCCCTTTATCCAAGAGACATATCTCTTCATTCAAGAGCCTTTACAAAGTGTCTAGATGTATTGAAATACTCTAAGAGACATTTCAATTCGTTGAATGCTTCTAGAACTACTCAAAAAAAGTTAATAACAACCTTAATCCATCTTAATTCGTCTTTGACGCCTCTGGTGGAAGTTTCAGTGCCTTTGGGGCTAGTTTATTGAAGTTTTGTGTTGTTCTCTGGATTTTGGAGCCTCTGGTGCCAATTTTAGTGACATTGGCATTGTTTCTCTGTATAATGTCACCTTTAGCTCCAGTTTCTACTACCTCTAGCGCCATCCCATTGAAAAATGGCGACTCTTGCATTAGGAAGCCAAAAATCTACATTTTGAGTTCAAATTTCTTACGTTTTTCTCCTTTTTGCTCCAAAATTCTAAAATCGATATAATAGCAACATAACATGAAAATACCATTCTATAAAGTGCAATGTCACCAAATTAAGCGTAGATTGCAAACATAAAATTGAACATTTTTTTGGTGTATCAGCTATCGTTGCATGGTTAGTATCCTAAATCATGATAAATTTATAATAAAAATAAATGATTTGCAAGAAAGTTAAAAGGAGCATCTAGTTCTGAAAACATTCAAAAAAATGAGTCGTAGAAAAACATGTGCAGGAAAAAGAACACAACAGTCACATATGGAAGATCAGGACTAATTCTAAGATATTGGTAAAGGTGGTGTCTTAGAGCTGAACTGTGTACGAGCTACAAACCTGATAACCTAGGGAAGGTAGTCCTAAGCTCAATCCAAGTGATTAACATGAACCTTTATAAATTATCTTTTAAATTTAATTTTCATGCAGTTAAAATTTACTTTAATAGGCAAAGAAATTTCATTTTTATAAATACTTTGCAAAGTAGTGTAGTCCATAGGTTAATTACTATAATCGAGCTAGGACTACAAGGAACCTAAGAGTTCTGAGGAAATCATCTCTTTAAAATTCATTGAATAGTATCATTGTTCCTTATCTTCTCTTCTTATTGAAGGTCCCTATGTTAGGAGATATTATTTTAAATCCCCCAATGTATTCCTCATTTAGCACACATTAGCATTATCGTCATTTCCCTAGCCACATAGTCTTTAGACTTACTCGAGCCTGATGATCCATATGTGGGAAAAAAATATCAGCCGTTGTTCTCAGGGGCTTAAATACTTCAAAGAAGAGTCAAATCCTTGAGCATTGAGTCAATTAATATATGATAAGTAGTGTAGGGCATTTCTATTGAATTAGGGTAATTATCGAGTTTTGAGAAAGAACATGGTGGCTCCCTACAATTTTTAATGGAATATTTTCTTGAGAAAAGATTAATAATTCCATATGTCCTTCAAAATATCCAAAAGATCATAACAGTGTTTGGGGCACAACCCTAAAAGAATTTTAGAACCTTTTGTACCGTTTTGAGTTCATTTGTACTTATTATATTTTTCAAGAAATCATCCGAAGTGAAAATTAGATTCATTAGATTAGTCTACCCTGTGCTCAATTAACCTTTATATTATAATTATCCCGTGAGCTGGGTACTAACACTTTCACTAGATGTTTTATTTAGGAGTTGAGTAAATGGGTGCCCTTATGGGCAAGCTTAAGTCATTAACGATCTTGAACCTACAATTTTAGTTGGGGTTGTAGTGTTTAAAAGATATTCATGATTAATTTTGCTTTTATTTTTTAATTATCATTAAACACATTTAAATCAAGCCTAACTCACTACTAAACCCTTAAATCCAATATTTGAGGTAAATGTGCAGTAATAAAAAATGTTTAATTAAATGAAATTTAATTCTCATTAAAAGCTCATACTTATCATTTAATCACTATCTAGGGGTCTTGAAATAAATTAGTTATTATCTTCCTAACTTAAGCCCACTAAGTTAGGATCATCCAATTAGGTTAATTTTCAAGTCACAATAATTTAGAAAAAGTAGACTTTTACCATCATTGTAGAAAAGTGACAAATTGGCTTCTACCTCTTAACCCATTATATTTCAAACATCCAAAGAGCTTTATTATGATCAGCATTACTCATATTCCTTTTGATTAATCCTAAAATTTAATTAAGGGATAAAAATCTAAAATTATCATTTTGCTTATAGGGCTCTTCTATTCATAACTCATTAAATTGAACTCAAATGACTTTGAAATTCTTAAGGTATCCCACACATGGGTCAATTAAAATATTAGAGATAAGATTTTGATTTTATATCTCTTATTTAATTTACATAATTGTTTTTTTTTTTCAAAACAAGGATTTTCGATGTTAATTCAATTAATTATTCAAGAAAAAACATCCATCCTTAGGAAAATTATTAGAGGTTCACCTAGACCAAAGGACCACTTGGACAAAATTCATTGCTATTTTGATTTATATTTTAACTATTATAATTATTTATTGATTTTAGTGATTAATTAAATGGAAAATATATTTTAATTTCCAAAATTATTTTTTATATTTTTTCCTTGTATCTCTTAGTCCAGAGAACTTAAGGAAACAAAGTTTTTTAATTTTATCTTATTTAATTTAATTACTTTAATGAAAAAATAAAGAAAAACACAGTTTTAGCATTTAAAAATAAATAACTACATTCGAAAAATTAGGAAAAATATTTTAATGGGTTTCAAGTGATTTGGAAGCAATTGGAATACTTTGGTGCAGTTTTCTATTATTTGCAATTTAAAATTATTTTAAGTTGTTTTTAAATTCAAAAATAGCCCAAAAAAAACTATTTATGTTAACCTTAATTTTATTTTTTTAAGTACCCCTATTCACAAGGAACTCCCAAAACCACTTTTCGTAATTTTCCTAATTATATCATTTTTATTATAATTATTTTAATCAAAAAAGCCCATTTACATTGAAAAATAATCTTTGATAAAAAATATATTTCAAATGGGTTTCAAGTTCTTATAGAGGGTTCAAATGATCATTATTTATAACATTGAACAGTTTTGTAATTTTTTTGGCCATATTATTTTCATTTGATTTTATATGACTTTAATGATTTAATTAGCTATGATATGTACATAATTACTCAAACTCGTGTATTTTTCCTAGAGCCCTCTGGCAAAAGAGAACCTACTAAAATAATTCCAACATTTTTCTAATTTCTTTTTAATTTTATTAATTATTTTAAACAAAAAATAGGGACTTCATTTTAAAAATTAGGAGTTTTATAGTTAGAGGTGCTCTCTGACTTTGGGAAAATTAGAGAACACCTAATCTCTTGAGGAACAACCCAAAATTTCAAGCATTGTTGATTAATATTTAACTAAATATAATTAAAATTAAAATAAACGGTAAATATTTTTTATTTGTTGTTCATAGATTTCGCCTTTATTCACTAAGCAGCAAGGTATTTTAATTTTAATTTTAATGAATTTTCTAAACCAAGTTATGGATTTTTAAAGCTTATGATTTTAATTTAATAAAAAATTCCCAATTTTTCTACTTATCCATGTGGCAACCAACTCATCCTAGGAGGCTTCGAAGCCCCATGCCGCACGATCCCATTTGAAGTCACCTTCCACGTTAGCAATGACTCGACCCACGCTTTATCGACAGATCCCTCGTCCGACTCCTCCTTCACTGTTGGGTCAATACACGCGTCAATGCAAGACATCTTCTCATCATCCCCATCTCTTCTAAACCAAAAATTGTCCACACTAAAATGTTTTGATCTCGTTCGATACTCAACCAAATCACATGAGGTTTATGATATGACTATAGCTTATATAGTCAACCCAAACCTATCTATGTGGTTTATCAATCATGAGACACAAGTCCACTTCAAAATTGATGAAACCGATTCTAAAAATAGAGATTTTAAAATATACATTTTTCAAAGAGGTGTGGCCTCGATTGGATGTTTATGGAAACTTTAGTAGAGTCCAACTAACCTCCTCAAAGTATTAATTCTCTTGAGTTGGTGTCAGATTTGGAATTTGACCAATAAGTGGTGTGGCCTTTGTCTAGGAGTGGGTTAGAGGGCTCATAGGATGGGGCTTTTAGTGGCATAATTCCTTTTGTTCTTAGGAAGCATAAGGGTGAGTTAATTGGATGTTTGGTGAAGGTTGGTGGAATGATAGAAAATGTCATGGATTTTAATCTATAAATTCCAAAGAGACAGTGTCTTTGGGTGGGTGAGGATAATAGGGTTGAAATCAAGGAGGCTTGGAGAGGCTTTGGATAGATTTTGATAAAGGCCCCAAAATGAATTAGATCATCACTTTTCTTGTCTATTAGGGGTGCTCATTTTATAGAGGTAGCCATGGCTACCACCCAAGCAAGCTAGGGAAGTGGAGAGGAAGCTTAAGTGGAGGGATAAATAACACAATTGGCCAATAGGATTGATCCATCTCATAGAGTCCCCATTTTGTGGTTGATCTATTTTGAACCTCTCAAACAAGGTTTTTTCTGGTAATTGTGCTAGTCGACTAAAAATGAGCTGGTGGTTAGATGGGTTAGGGGAGCCAGGAGAGCTAAATTGAGAGGGTTTGGGGGAATGTAAAGTCTGGTTGGAAGGATCCCCTGGGTTTAGCCAAATTTATGACGAAATCCCCCAAGACCCTTCGACAATGACACCATTAGGGTTGGCTAGGTGAATCTAGCATAATTCTTAGGATCTAAATTGTGGCTATGGGGCCCAAGTTTGAGAAAGACCAAATGTTTCAAGGAGTGTTTTGGGTTAGGTTTTAAAGCATGGGACATGACTTAGACTTGGGTTTAGCCTTTGCTAGAGCTTAGATCTAGGTTAATTGATTGGCTAATTTGGTGTAGAAGATTTTTATGAGACATTTTAGAATTAATTTGCTTTAAATTGGTAGGTTATGAAGGTCAACTTAGAGATATTTATATTTTGTGGCAACATTAGGGGTTTTTGGTTTGGATTACAATTAGGCTAGGATTGGCATTGTTTCTAGGCCAATTGAAGGTTTGATTTAGTCTAGGAGAATTTTATGAACAGTGCAGGAAGTGAATTTTGTGGAATTGAATGCGTTAGGTAGTTCAATTTGGTGGAATTTTGAAATTAGGCCAATTTTGGGGCATTTGGATTAAGCTTGGGATTTGGAATTAAAATTGAATTTAATTGGGTTGGGATTTGAAATTTGCAGTGTTTGAAATCAATTTGTTAGAAATTGGGAGTGAATTAGGAGAATTTGGGCCTTTAAGGGTATAATTAAGAATTTGTTCAAAATAGGTCAATCTGGTAAAATTGGGCCTAATGGGTGGTTAGGATTGATTTAGAAGAGATTTGGAAGATTTCAGAAATTTTTTTGGACATAAAGGGTATTTTGGTAAGTTTGAAATTTTGGGGGTATTTTGGTAATTTTGAGGGTATTTTGTTCAATGTGAGTGTTTTGAAGTGGTCTGATATGATTTTGTATATAATATGTGGGTTTGGATCATAGATGGAAATTTGGGATTTTAGAGGTACTTTGGTAATTTTGGCAATTTTTTGGGCAAAAAGGCCAAAATTATGGTTTAATGGGAAAGATAATTACAAAACTACCTTTACGGTGCCATGAGACCAAGGGAGCCTCACTTTAGATCCTCCATGTGTTTTTGCTAGCCATCCCACCCAAAGGCTAAAGTTTTGGGGAACAACCCACACGAGTCTAAAAAAGAGGAAGGGAACCAGACTAAGCATGTTTGGTTTGGGATTTAGGTTATGAGTGAAAGTGAGGGGTTCAATTCTGTGTGTGCAAGACTGGCCAAGAGCACACCACCCAAGGATAACTCTACGACCAAACAATCATATTAAGATTACTCTTGAGCTCCTCCATGCTTGTTCAATCCTAATAAGTGCTAGAGGTTAGAATAAAGATGTGGAACTTCAAGAAGAATAAAGAAGTGTTTAAAACTTCTAATGAGGTTGAGCTCCATTACTAGTCCTCTAGGATAGTCAACAAGATAGTCTTAAGGCTAGATCCTAAGCTTATATGGAAGAAAGAGTAGACCTAAAAAAAGTGAGGGGACCCCAAATAGGTGTGGTGTGTCGGGCAAGAACACTGCACTGTTGACCTCACTTTTGGTTGAGGTTTAGTTTTTCCCTTTTAGTAGCCTAAGGTCCAGCCATAGGATTTTTCCTAGTGAATATTCTTAGAAAACTAGACATGGAACCCTCACCAATAGAAATTCTACTATTTCAACTTGAAGTGCCACATGTTGGTCTCAACCTCTAGCATTTAGTAAGTGGGATCACTATGGGGAAAGATGAGTCACCCTTACGACTGTTAAACCTTATGGTTAACCCTGGGTGTTGGTCTAGGGCTAATTCACTCACTACAATAATCTACACTCACAATCATTCACTACCCTAAATCCATAACTTCTAAGCCTAGATCCCTTGATCTTTTGGTATATTCATGTAGATGGTCACCTAAACCTACTAGCCCTAAGGCTATGGTTTGGCTAAGACCACTATGTAGAGGACCCAAAATGGGGTTTCGGTTGGTCCATGGCTTGTTGGAGATGGTTGGTACCTTAAATCTACCAAAATACCCATCTTGGCCTTTTACCCCTAAAACACCCCCAAATTACCTAAGTACCCCTCCATAGCTCAAAATCCCAAAAATTCCAAAAATTACCATAAAATCTCAATAAATCCTAAATATTCGTAATTTCATTTTTCTCAACAACTACATGACCCAATTTGGCCAATTTGACCATCTTTAACTAAAATCCCCAAATTGCCCTTTAAAGATCAAAATTTCCCCAAATACAACGCAGAAGTCCATCAATTTGATCTCAATTGACCCCAATACCAATACTAAACTCAAATTAACGTTTGATATGACCAAACTAAACTAAATCCGAGCTCAATTTCTCCATGATTTGAGCCCAATTTTGATTTGGGTCAAAGCCCCAATTTTGACCATATCACCTAATCTCACCAGATTGAACCCATAGCCTAGTCAATTGGCCCCAATTAATTTTGTAAAATCTTGATAACATTCCTATACATCAAAATCAACCATAAATTGACCTTGTTGAAGCCTCATATCCTTTTGATTTTGGTCTAAATCCAAATTTCCCAAATTTAGCCCCAAATTGGCTAAGTCCCCAAATTTCACCCAATTGATTGCCTTAACCTCCAAATTGGCATCCAATTTATGTTGAAAAGTCTTCATGAGTTCCCTATTGACCATTTACAATAATCAATTTGGCCTTAGCCCAAGGCTAACCCAAGCTAGACCGAAACCTAGCCCAACATAACCAAAATGATTAAGGCTAATAAATCCTTCAAATTAACCCTTCAATTGAACTCAAAACCTTTTCAATTCTTCACCAAAGTTGTCCCTTATGATCATCTACAACAAATGAAACTATTAATTTGGTCAATTGACATGGATAACCTAGCCCAAACCCAAGTTTTATTCATTTGCACCCACTTGGACCCATGCACTAAATGTGACATAACCACCCTAAAGTCACCAAATTAACTCCACCCCAACCATTAGATGAACTTAGTGACCAATCCAAACACCATGAAACCACCTAAATCAAACCATGTACCAAAGGTCCCCCAAATTAAGGGATAATATTTCCAAAAATGCACATTCTTAAGATATCTTCGTTAAATCAAAGCACATTTGCATTAAATTATTGTGATGGATTCCGCTAGGTTCCCTGAACTCCTAGCCACCTCCCCCTGGTGGGCCGGCCAGCCTAGTGGCCGAAAAAGCCCAAAATGGAGAGCCACTCCGCACCTCACCCAAATCAAACCTAGAGGCCAGCTCATCCAAATCAAATTGAAGAGCTCCTCTACGCTCCACCTAAGCTCCACAACGCACCCAAACTTATGCCATGAGAGCCACCCCATGGCCATTTTTATAAAAGCTCACCACCCACGGCCATCGGAGGTGTGCTGAAATTTTCCTAGAGAGGACTCTCCAAACTTCATACAGAGCATCCCTAAGATCCCCTTAGTGCATTCCGACCATTTTCCCGCACCAATTCCCATTGTCGGATCTCAATTTTGAGCTTGAAACCTTGCCGGAAACTAGGACAGAACCCAATACACCTCCACACTTCACCAAACTTCAATTGCTTGTGCCCACACCTTCACAACAGTAAGAGAAGACAAAAACCCATCAAATTACCCTCTGAAATAGCCTCCACCATAGCTCTAGACCAACACCTGAAATCGAGCTAATCAAATTCATACATAGGCCTTACACCAAGACCAAGGACTCAATCCTTAACCTTCTTGGATCCCAACGAATGTGCCGAGCACAATTGATTGAAGTCTCCCTTCTCAGAGAAAAAATATAAAACTTCTCCTCCTCCCGAGCTTATTTTGATTCTCCATCTACTTATGCTTGATTTCATGGTACAATAACCGTATGTATATGTTCGTCTCACTTAGACGAGTCTATAGGATGAAACCGCAGATGATTTAGTTAAGTCTAGGATGAGTTCTTAGGGTTTTAGTGTGGACGGTCGGGGGATCATTCTATCAAGGACGATGACGAGGAGCCGTCTGATCGTGCGTGTATCACATAGACGGAGGAGATTGAGCCGGACAGTGCTTCGAGACATAAACCGCGGGTCGAGTCAGCAAGCTACGTGGATGGTGACGTCCAACCAGAGCACACCACACATGCCTTCGGAACTACTTAGGATCTACTTAGCACGCGTGGTTTAAATAGATAAATAGGGCTTTTCTTATTTATTTAAATACCCTTAACTTAGAAAATTGATAACTTTGTGTAGAAAAATCACAAAAATAAAATAAAATAACCCTCTTGCCCAGTGAACATAGAAGAACAATGTGAATTAAATTTCAAGACCATCCATATTTTATTTTTAATTAATTAAACACTGTTTTGAATCATTTGATTCTCCATGCATATTGATACATTACCTTGGCTTGAAACTTTGGCATGTTGCAACCTCTATCAAGGGAAATATCCTCTGATTTTCCTAAAGTCAGAAGAGGTTCCTATACAAATCCATATTTTTCAAGTTATTCCACATTATTTCTTTAAAATAATCATGGAAATTAGCATATTAACTAGAAAAACCTAAGAAAATTTTGGAAGGTCAACCATGACTAGAAAAGTCAATTTCATGGGTCAAGTCATTTAAAATGTCCTTAAATTTTACAAATACTAAATCACTAAGATAATTAACTTTAGAAAATACATTTAAAATGCACTTAAATTTTACAAACACTAAATCACTAAAATAATTAATTTTGGAAAATAGAAACATTTAATTGACTTGATTTGTTATCTCCACTGTGATTTATGATCCAGAGAACTCATCATAAAAATTTCAAAGTATTTTGAGTTCATTTGACAACTTAAGTTGATTTGTTAAGGATAAATAACACTTTTGACATTTAAATGATTTTTAAAAATCAAAATATAACCCAAAAAATTATAAAATTTTTTTTAAGTTCTATGTGATTAGGGGTATGTTTTAAAAATAAAATAATTTTTAAAATAAAAACTTGATTTTTAGCCTATTTTAAATATTTAAATAATTGAAAATTCATAAAAACGACAAAAATAATAAAACTCATGGAAATGTTCTAAATTGCTCCTTAATCGCTTAGGAACAATTAGAATATTTTTCCTGATTTTTTAAATAAAGATATTGAATTTCAAAGTTTAAAAATAATTTTTCTTAAAGGCTAAAAATGAGTTTTCACTAAAATAATTCTATTAAATAAAAGAAAAATCAAAAAATTATAAAATTAGACCCTCTGAGTCCTCTGACCTTAGGGAGATTTTTCAAAAATATAAAACTTAATTTTCACCACCTAAAATATTTTATTTTTATTAAATAACCCAGAACTTGAAATAATTCTAATAAATCACAGAGAATTAAAAAATTATGAAATTTTATCCAAAGGCTTATCTGGTCACGGTCTACCTTCATGAAAAATTTAAAGGGATTAGAATTTACTTTGGTCAAGTTAAGAATTTTCTTTGAAAAATCTTATTTTTGCATGAAAATAGATATATAAATTAAATTTATATTTTGAAAAATCATATTTTCTCCTCTGATGGCTTAATTGACCCATGAATGAGGTAGGATAAAAACGTCAAAGTCATTTGAATTGAATTTAACAAATTATGAGGTGTTAGAGCCTTAGGGGAAAATGTGTAATATTTGGAAATTTTGCCTTAATTAACATTTAGGCTTAATTCAAGAAGGGAAAATGGGTATCCTCTAATATTAATCAATTCATTTGATGTTTGAAACACAAAGGGGTTGGTAGAAACCAATCTCACTTTTAATCAATTTATTTGATTTTGAAACATAAAGGGGTTTAATTATTAGAAACCAACCTCACTTTCTAATCAATTTATTTGATATTTGCAACACAAGGGGTTAATTGGTAGAAACGAATTTCACTTTCTTAAAGGAGGGGAATGGGTAACCTCTGATCTTAATCAATTTATTTGATGCTTAAAACACAAAGGGGTCAATTGATAGAAACCAATTGCACTTTCTTAATTAAGAGTTAATTAAGTTTGAAACACAAAGGGGTTAATTGGTAGAAACCAATTGTACTTTCTTAATTAAGATAATAAATTCTAAATCTATTAATTGGTAGAAACCAATCTCACTTTCCTCATTAAAAAGATAAGTTAATAACTTTCTAAATTATTAAAAATTTAGAAGTTTATTAAAATTAAATGATCCTGGACTTAGGGGTATGACTTTTGAAGTCAACAATTAATCAATTTAATTCCCCTTATTTTGATTTTCAAATAAAACCCAAATCCTGAATCAAGACCAATTAAGCTTAACCCTTTTCAAAACTAATTAAGACACTCAACTAAGTCTTAAGGGCTTAGCGGTACTTAGGCTGAATAAAAAAATTGATTAAACAAGGATAAGAGAAACNCCTCGGAGGAGATAACCTACGGTTGCTAACGAGGCTTCCCACGGTTTAAATGAAATTATGGAATTCATTAAGGCAAGTTTAGTGAGTTCATTTGGACTAAGTGAATCCAATAGAAAATAGTGATGCCGGAATGAGGGAAACTTAGGATCCTAATCGGTGTCGTTCTAATAAACTTTAATATGCCCTCATAAAATTTAAGGAACTTCAACCATAGGGCCAACTGATTTGACATTATAACTTGACACACTAGATAACTCGAACTTGTCGCGGCAAGGAGCTTGGAGCTAGCATGGTGGGCAGCACGGCCATCTTCAACAGTAAAACCTCTCTTCCCCAGCTAAACCAATCTTTCTTCCTTAGACTTAAACAAAAATGCCATAGGACTTCGAGTATGCTTGCTTATGAAACGTAAATCCTCACCTTATCTTTAGGCCTTTGCATAGCCCTACTATACGATATAAGCCCTAACTCGTCTTAGGATTCTGAGGTTGTCGTTTGTCACGACCTAAATCCTCACATCTTCCAAGCTGTTTGTGTGATCATTTCACACGAATGTAAGCCCTAACTAATAAAATTGGCAGGATGAAACACCTAAATATTTCTCCTAAAAAATGAAGCCAAACATTAGGATAGTTTGGGAAGTCATCGGGGTTCTCCTCTGGATCAATGACATCCCCTAGTTCTTCTTCCTTTGGATTCTACAATAAAATGTTCCAAATTTGAACAAATCCCATTTCACACCTCTACATCTGATTTCGTTGAGGAGTCCTACCCTTTGAAATTCCTTGAAAATAATATTTCTAGATTTTTGTCGAGAGTCTTCTTTGGTGGTTTTGGTCATTTAAGATGTAATTAACTATAGAGGCTTGCCCTTATAGGAAGCATGTCTGAACCCAGCTTAATATAAACCCTATTTAATCCTTTATATTAAATAGGGGAACTTGTCGGCAAATACAAAAGTTTCGCTGACCAAAAGTTAATTATTTATATTAAATAGGGGAACTTGTCGGCAAATACAAAGGTTTTGCAGACCAAACTGACGTCATACTTTCCTTAGTTTATTTGATCGAGCCTCATCCTCAATTCTTGTGTTTATCCTTCACCTATTTAATCCTTTATATTAAATAGGAGAACTTGTCAGCAAATACAAAGGTTTCGCAGACCTAACGGACCATATTAAATAGGGGAACTTGTCGGCAAATACAAAGGTTTCGCAGACCAAACAGACGTCATATATCTTAGTTTATTTGATCGAGCCTCATCCTCAAGTCTTGTGTTTATCCTTCGGGATAGATATAGGAGTTTATTTGATCGAGCCTCATCCTCAAGTCTTGTGTTTATCCTTTGGGATAGATACAGGATCCTATTTGATCGAGCCTCATCCTCAAGTCTTGTGTTTATCCTTCGGGATAGATATAGGATTTGAAGTACAATGCTATTTGATCGAGCCTCATCCTCAAGTCTTGTGTTTATCCTTTGGGATAGATACAGGATTTGAGGCACAGTGCTCTTTCATTTTAAACTACGAAAAATATGGGGTCAGTTTGATTTCATACTTCCATTGGCATACTTTATCCATTTCTATCTTGGGAAAGTACAGCTAACTCATTGGACTTCAGGACTAGTTGTTCAACCACTTTGAACAGAGGGGTTCAGAAGGCCATTAAGGACTCTTTAAATTTTCATGCAGGGTCGGACCCCCAAAAGGTGTGTCGGTGGACTAATTCCACCTGAGCATTTTCTGCCACTAATTGGGTCCCGCACTCAAGTTAACCCAAAAATTAGGTTCAACACACATTGAACCTAACTTAACCAAAAATTAACTTGAGTTAAACCCATCTTGAACTCAAGTTAACACAAACATTAGGTTCAACCTACGTTGAACCTAATTTAACTAAAACTTAACTTGAGTTTAACCTAACTTGAACTCAAGATAACCCAAACGTTAGGTTCAACCCACATTGAACCTAACTTAACCAAAACTTAACTTGAGTTTAACCTTACTTGAACTCAAGTTATCTCAAACAATATGATCAAGCCACATTGAACCTAATTTAACATAAAGTAAACTTGAGTTTAACTTAACATGAACTCAAGTTAACTGAAACATTAGATTCAACCTAACTTAAACCCAAATCAACTTCAAACTTAAGTTCAACCAATATTATACTTAAGTCAAACCTATAACTTAGGTTCAAGCCAACTTGAATATAAGTCAACCAAACTCTTGGTTCAACATATAGTGAACCTAAATCAAACCTTATACTTTGGTTCATTTCAAATTGAAACTAGGTCAACATAAACTTTAGGTTCAATCAAAAGTGAGCCTAACTCAATTTAACTCTTAGGTTCTACCTACATCGAACCTAAATACCTTATATTCTCACTACATTAGACTTAAAACCAATTAAACTCTTAGGTTCCACCTACATCAAACCTAAATACCCTAAGTCCTAACTACATTGGACTTAAAACCAATTCAACTCTTAGGTTCTATGTACATCGAACCAGAATACCTTAAGTCCTAACTACATTGGACTTAAAACCAATTCAACTCTTACANTCTTTCTTTTTAAACTATGAAAAATATGGGGTCAGTTTGATTTCATACTTCAACATCCTTCCGAAGCGAGCGGCGGGATTTCAATTCCGGTGACCGACAGCTTCTTACGGGCAACCCCAAACCAACCCGAAATAATGCCGACAAGCGTTGAAAGAGGTCTCAGCGTTGATATGATAAAATTTAGCAGTTGTTACTAGTTCTCCAACTGTCATAACCAGTGTAATTAATTCGAGGGCTCTTTCTCCCTTTTGGTTGAATTCTCTTAGCATCATTTTATCGGTCATAAGCTCCTGAGCTTCAATGTCCAAGTAGGCCAATGTCCGTAGACCCATCAAGTTGAGAGATGCTCTAGAATCTACTAGAACTCTAGACAATAAAAATCTGTCAATGTTAACGGCAATATAGAGTGGAAGATTATGGTCGGTGGTACCGAGCAACAAGTCTTCATCTGTAAAGGTTATCCCAGACCGTTCTTTCAATGAGCAAACTTCATTAGAGGATGAACTGACCAACTGAGCTCAGCAAATCTTTGGGTCAAGAAAAGCTGTAACCAGAGACTCTCTCATCTCCTTTGACATGATTAAAGCGTCATAGATGTTCAATATGGCCAGCAACTTCCTAAGGTGATCTAGCACATTATAATCTACTTTATATGATACTCCAATTTTTTTTTGTTTATGTGTTTCATCCACTGACAGAGGTGCAGCTAGCTCTTCTTGTGCGACTATCTGCTTTCCTTTATCTGTCGGAGCTGTTCTCGAGGGTAATACATACCCGCTCCTTAAGTTTACTTCTGTAATTTCTTCTTCTTGAGATGCCATTGTCAAATCTTCTATGTTTCTTTTTTTTCAGAATGATCTAAGTTGATGGCAAGTGGGGCACCATGGCGCTCGAGGATTGGTTCCTCACTCTTGACGCTATCGTAAGCGGTATTGTCAATGTCTTCTTTGATCTTGTCAATGAGTTCATCGGACTCAAGCATGATTTGAGGATCATTTTAGGAATCAAGATCGAAGCTAGATCAGTCACAGTCAATTACGTTATCACTAAAAAATAGTTAAAATGTAGCCAAAATCATAATCATTATATTGGAGGGACAAAAATATAATCATACAAGGTCGGGGTTCGAGGATATTCTTCCTTGAATCTGAGACAACTAATCTAGCATAGGCAGCCCCTATCCTATCCGTCGTGCTATCAGTCTTCGTGGTGGTATTCTTCTTCTTCTTCTTCTTCTTTGACATCGATGACCCTTCTGACAGAATATTTATCTCAGGCTTGGTGAGATGAAGACTCTGAACAGAAGCTTGTGCTGATGCATTCTAGTTCTAGTTTAGTATCTTCTTGAGCTTGTTCTAAGTTGTACTCCATCCATCATATTTATAGAACCTTGTTCAGGTTCTTTTAAATATTCTTTCAAGATTTTTTTGTTCCCTTCTTTAAGATTTTTCTCGAGCCAATCCTTACTGATAAAACATTCCTCTATGGTGCGTCAAAGCAATCCGTGATATGGGCAATAGTTAGGTTGATCCTTCTTACCGACCTCTTTAGGTTTCTTTGGATCTGGTAGTCTAAACTCAAGCTTCTTCATCAAACTTCTAAAAATTTTGGGTACGACTTCATGTTTGAAGGAGTACAACACTTTCTTTTGTTCTGTAATGGACATTTTCTTGTGCTCTGTTAGGTATGATCCTCCTTGAGGTGATTGCTGGTTATACTAACCATATTGTTGTGTCTATTATTGAGCATGCCGCGATGACGACTAACGAGAATTTTGATGAAATTTTTACATGTATCTTCATTGGTTGTTTTACTTTATTGACCATTTCCACTGTTCCAGACTTCTTTTCAAATATTCTAGTCTTCTTGGACTTATCGAACTTCTCATGAGAATCCATATGTTTGAATTCTTCTTTAATATTTATAGCTTTATTGTGTAGCTTCTCGAAGGATTTAATGGTGAGTCACTCGAGCATGAAAGCTACTGGCCCATGGATGCTCTTGAGTAAGATCTCAATTGCATGATGTTCTTGTAGCTGAGGTTCACATTTCATGTTGAGCTTTATCCACCTCAAGATGTAGTCCACCAAAGTCTCGTTAGGCTTCTGCTTTTCTATTACAAGATCTCCAATAGACACATGATGTTGTGCTCTGATAAATCTTTTTACAACAATTGTTCTAACTTAGTGACTGTCTTGACTGATCCGTTGGGTAATTCGTCAAACCAATCAAAACTGATCCCTGATTGGTTGCTGACAAACTATCGAAAGTGTAAAGCTTTGTTTCGTCTTGTATTATCACAACTGGCTCAAAAATGTGCTTTATGTTGCCTGGGTTGAATATATTAAAGTTTGGTGACACAAAACCCTTAGGGTAGGTTACAACATCGAATTCCTCCGGGTAAGGTCTACCCTTCAAAATCAATGTACCACCCTTAGATTGGATTAAGGCCTCCCGAACTTATTCAACCTTTTGCTTAAATTTCTTTTGTTGATCATCTTTGTTTGTTGAGGTGACTTCTCTCCTTTCATCTGTTATAATCTCCGGTTGATTGACTTCTAGAGAGGCTAGTTGTGGTAGTTGAGACTGTTCTTGGACTGTGGCTTTGGCGTCATGGCAACGACCATCTCTTCCACTCTTTTCTCCATTTTGCTGATTTGCTCATATCTTAGTAAAACAACCTTAAGCAGCTCATCTACAGTGTTCTCTTCGACGGGAGGGTGTCACGCGCAGATGCAGCGGATCTAGTCTCAATGACATGGATATCCATGAAATCTTCCTCTAGGAAATCATTGAAGTTAAAATCTTCATCATCATCATCTATGAAAACTCCATGTTCTCGTGCAAACTAGGAAATCTCAACCCTAAGCTTTTCAACCTTTTCTTCAATTATTAATTCTTATAACATCT
This sequence comes from Phalaenopsis hybrid cultivar, assembly GCA_002079205.1. Classification (NCBI taxonomy): domain Eukaryota; kingdom Viridiplantae; phylum Streptophyta; class Magnoliopsida; order Asparagales; family Orchidaceae; genus Phalaenopsis; species Phalaenopsis hybrid cultivar. Next base: position 19,202 of record JXCR01138344.1, on the reverse strand, counting down.
TAAGATCTGAAGGACTTTGTTGAACATCATATACTTGCTCATCCATCTCACTTCATTCCATGATCCTGCCATGTGGGCTTGTTGGACTGTATTGGTACGACGACCTTGGGTACCCATACACTTTTCTTTGACGGTGATGACTTAAGATGGAGTGTCTCAGTAGGGACATTGTCATGTCGATGAGAAGTATGCTCCCCATGATGCAGACCAGATGTGGTACTGAGTAACCTTTTTGGCTTCTCCTTTGGAACTTTAAGAACATTCTTGAGGTTGGTAGTCGGTAGAATTCTCAGACCCAGATGGGACTTAACTGGTTGACGGTCCATGAATCTAGCAGTAGTAAAATCAGTAGCATCAATGGTGGTATCAACTCTGCTTCGCAAGTAAAATCAGATGGGAATGCGAGAAAACAAAGCTTCAGTTGATTTCTGAGATCGTCTGGTAGATTTAACGTCTTCTAAAATTTCCTTCTTCATGCGAGCGGATACTGCACACCCCACTCGTTTGAGTAACTTGCCAACTGAACAATCTTCTTTGGTAGCTAGCTTGTAAAAACTGAACTGACTCGAGTGATAGGAGTAAGCTTCTTCCTCTCCCCACCATGTCCATGAAGTGTCGCTAAAGTAGTGGCAATCTTTTGGATACTTTCATAACCATTTATATCCATTAAGGTATGAATCCTATTCTCTTGCAGAAGTGGGTAGGTCTCCAGAAATCCTGACTCCTCCTGATGAGGAACATCATCAACATGCACTTCCTTAGAAATTTAGGCTTCAGCAACCTTCCGAACCATTCGGCTGCAGTTTCTCCTTTTAGTTTGGGTTAACGGTACATTCCTCGAACTTGATCCAAAATACTGACGACAGGACAATCAATCTCTCAGTCGGGTATTCAATGATCATGAATTATTTTTCCTTAGCAGAAGCGGGAACATCAGGCTTGGTAGGTGTCGTGGTGGCATTACTCTTAACCTTCTTGTAAGAAGGGAAGTGTTGAGGGCAGTTCAGGTTGAACTCAGCAGACAGTTCTTGAATTTTTGGAGGAGTGACTTTCATTATGACAAACAGTGTTTTCCCTAGAACGACCTTGAGATCTTCAAATCCGACTCCAACTTGATGGTGGAGCAACATTGCGTGCATCGCGGCTCATCGACAGGTTGCACGAGAAAGTAAGCGTTGGAAACGCCATTGTATCAGCTTCAAAAAAAGAATGCTCTGGGGTTAGTTATTTGGTCAATACCTCATAATCTTTATTTAATTTGTGAAAATTTTAAAATTTAGCAAAAATTGTTAGAAAGTAGAAAGATTTAATTAATCTAAGAATAATTAAAGAGCACACACAGCACGACACAATCCAATTTAATTTGTAAAATAGCAAATCAAACTCGAAAGTGAAAGAGGTGAAGTTCAGGACCCAGTGCAACCAACATACCAACGCACAATGCTCGGGTGGAACTAGTCCACCAACACACCTATTTGGGGTCCGACCCCACACAAAGATTAAAAATTCCTTAATGGCCTCCTGAACCTCTCTGTTTGAAGGTGGTTTAACAGACGGTCTTGAAGTCCAACAGAGTTGACCATACTTTCCCAAGATAGAAATGGGTGAAGCATGCAAACAGAAGAAGGGTAATTTAGTTCATGAGGGACATGAACACATTATCGATGTATAAAGATAAGATTCCCTAATTTAAATGGACAGAGAAGCTAGTCCCCAGCGGAGTCGTCAAAAGCTATCGACACTATTTTGGGTATGGATTTGTCTGTTGGAAGCTGCCAGCTGCTAGAATTAAAATCCCATCGCCCACTTCGGAAAGGTATTTAATTTACATATNAGCCACCAAATTAACTCCACCACAGCCATTAGTTGGACCCAGTGACCAGTCCAAACACCATGAAACCACCTAAATTAAGCCATGGACTAAAGGTCCCCCAAATTAAAGGATCTTATCTCCAAAAATGCACATGCTTAAGATATCTTTGCCAAATCCAAGCACATTTGCATTAAATTATTTTGATGGATTCCTCTGGGTTCCCTGAACACGTAGTCACCTCCCCCTAGCATTAAATTGCTGTGATGGATTCCTCTGGGTTCCCTGAGCTCCTAGCCACCTCCTCCTGGCCGGTGGCCAGCCTAGTGGCCGGAAAAGCCCAAAACCAAGAGCCACCCCCATGGCACCTCACCCAAAAAAAACCTAGAGGCCAGCTCATCCAAATCAAACTATGGAGCTCCTCTACCTTCCACCTAAGCACCACAATGCACCCAAACTTATGCTCTGAGTGACACCCCATGGCCATTTTTATAAAAACTCACCTCCCACGGCCATGAAGGGTGTGCTGAAATTTCCTTAGAGAGGCCTCTCCAAACTTCACGCAGAGCTTCCCTAAGATATCCTTAGTGCATTCCAACCGTTTTCCCTCACCCATTCGCATTGCCGGAGCTCAATTTTGAGCTTGAAACCCTGCCGGAAACCAGGACAGAACCCGATACACCTCCACACTCCACCACACTTCAACTGCTTGTGTCTACACCTTCACAAGAGTGAAAGAAGCCAGAGCCCCATCAAATCCCCCTTCCATAGAGCCTCTACCATAGCTCTATACCAACACCTGAAATCGAGCTTGGTTGAATTCATACCTAGACTTTACACCAAGATTAGGGACTTAATCCCTAGCCTCCTTGGACCCCAACGAACGTGCCGAGCATCTCTGATCGAAGCCTCCCTTCTCAGAGCAAAGGTATAAAACTCTTCCTCGTTCCGAGCTTATTTTGATTCTTCATGTACTTAAACTTGATTTCATGGTACCTTAGCCATATAGATGTGTTCGCCTCACTTAGACGAGTCCATAAGATCAAACCCGAAGAGATTTAGTTGAGTTTAGGCCGAGATCTTAAGGTTTTAGTCTGGATGAGCACGGGATCATTCTATCGGGGAAAATGATGGGGAGCCATTCGATCAAGCGTGTATCAAATGGATGGGGGAGATCGAGCCGGACGGCGCTTCAAGACATGAATAGTGGGCTGAGTCAGCAAGCTATGTGGACGGCGGCATCCAACCAGAGAGCGCCAAGCATGCTTTTGGAGCCGTCGTAGGTTGAGGTGGCACGCGCGGTTTAAATAGAAAAATAGGGGTATTTTCTTATTTATTTGATCCCCAAAACTTCAAAAATACATAACTTTGTATAGAAAAATCACAAAAATAAAATAAAAATACCTTCGTGCTCAGTGAACAAAGGAGAATAATGTGGAATAGTTTTCAAGTCCATTTGATGCATAAAATATTTTTAATTAATTAAAGACT
>JXCR01138344.1:0-15066 GCA_002079205.1 Phalaenopsis hybrid cultivar | reverse complement strand
TTCAAGGAAGGGAATGGGTAACCTCTAATATTAATCAATTCACTTGATGTTTGAAACACAAAGGGGTTAATTGGTAGAAACCAATTGCACTTTCTTAATTAAGATTAATAAATTGCTAAATTATTAAAATTTGGAAGTTTATTAAAATTAAATGATCCTAGACTCACGGGTATGACTTTTGAAGTCAGTAATTAATCAATTTAATACCCCTATGTTGATTTTCAAATAAAATTCAAATCATGAATCATGACCACTCAAAACTTAACCCACTAATTAAGACACTCACCTAGGTCATAAGAGGTTAGTGGTGACTTAGGCTAAATCAAAACTTGATTAAACTAAGATTAGAGAAATAAACAAAATTTAACATCCTTGAAACACCACTAAGCCCAATTAGAATTAGAATTTGGCTAAGTGTTCAAATTACACTAACTTGCCCCTTTAAGGGTCTTTACCCACATAATTTTCAAATTAAATGATAAATGATAATTACCCATTTCTTAGGGATAATTGAGACATCAATGTTCACTGAGTAATAAGATTGAATGATAAGTGATAATTACCCTATTTTTAGGGATAATTGGGACATCAATGTTCACTGAGAATTAAGGATTATATGAACCATTAAGCAACATAATGAGTTTAAATGGACTCGAGGCTTTTCACTAGTTGGTGAGAAAGAGGCATGGACCTGCTTCCCCCTCTTAGCTTGTTAGATACCTAAGAGGCCTATTGNTTCAAATAAAATTCAAATCATGAATCATGACCACTCAAAACTTAACCTTCTAATTAAGACACTCACCTAGGTGTTAAGGGCTTAGTGGTGACTTAGGCTAAATCAAGATTGACTAAAAGAGAATTAGAGAAATAAGCATAATTAAATCAAACATCATTGAAACACCACTAAGCCCAATAAGGATTAAAATTTGGCTAAGTGTTCAAATTACACTAACTTGCCCATTCATGGGTCTTCACCCACATAATTTTCAAATCAAATGAGAAATGATAATTACCCCTTTCTTAGGGATAATTGAAACACAAAGGTTCATTGAGCAATAAGATTGAATGATAAGTGATAATTACCCTATTTTTAGGGATAATTGGGACATCAATGTTCACTGAGAATTAAGGATTATGAGAGGCATGGACCTGCTTCCCCCTCTTAGCTTGTTGGATACCTCAGAGGCCTATTAAACTTAATATTTTTCACTTAATGGAATCATCCTTAATTAAACTTTTAAGGACCTACCAAAATACGGCTTAGTGTTTGGAAAACCCCTTAGAACTTTACTTTTTCTGCTCTTCATACATGCCCTCACATGCAATTTTAAGTTTCAGGTGGTGGAACGAGAAGACTCGCCAGGTACTCTTTTACAGTTTATAGTACCGTCTTTCTTCTACCTTTTCCTTACATGTTTCATGCTTGCATTTACCTACACAAACTTACATGTTAACTATAACCATAACCATAAGACCTCGACCTACATTTATCAGTTCTCTACTTGATGACAAATAATCTGCAGAACTGGTCAAACTATTAGCAGAACTCAAAGATTGCTTCGCATGGAGCTACGACGAAATGTCAAGACTATCAACAGAAGTTGCAGTCCATAAACCTGGGGTGGACAAGAATGTAACTCCAGTAAAACAAGCTCCAAGGAGGATGCACTTTNCTCGCCAGGTACGCTTTTACAGTTTATAGTACCATCTTTCTTCTGTCTTTTCCTTACATGTTTCATGCTTGCGTTTACCTGCATAAACTTGCACGTTAACCATAACCATAACAATTTGCATGCTAAACAACAATGTCACCCTGTATGAAAACTAAAACCATCAGGATAGCCACACAACCATAAGATTGCATTTACTTGCATGTATGAAAACAACATAAACTTGCATGTTAACTATAACCATAACCCAAAACTACGAACTTGCATGCTAAACAACGATGTCACCCTCCATGAAAACTAAAACTACTAGGATAGCCGCAAAACAAAAATTAAAATCGAAAAGATTAAATTCACCGCCACAACATTCAAAATATAAAACAACTCAAAATTTAATCACAAACATCACACAGTCACCGCCACAACATTCAAAATATAAAACAACTCAAAATTTAATCACAAACATCACACAAACATTAAAAAGTCTCTATCGGATGATCGGGAATCCCTCGGAGGAGGTAACCTATGGTTGCTAACGAGGCTTCCCATGGTTTAAATGAAATTATAATGAAATTATGGAACTCATTAAGTTGAGTTTAGTAAGTTCATTTGGACTAAGTGAATCCAATAGAAAATAGTGATGCCGGAACGNTACGTTCCTTCCAGGAAAAGTTGGCATATCTGAGACGCTTTATTTCTAATCTCTCAGGTAGGTGTCAGCCTTTCTAGACATTAATTAAAAAGGATGCCAAATTTTTTTGGGAAGAGAAATGCCAGCAGGCCTTTAAGGATCCCCTATCCCAGGGAAACCGTTGATACTTTATACCGCGGCTTTAGATGACTCTCTTGGAGCCTTATTAGCCCAAATCAATGAGGAGGGAAAAGAAAATGCACTGTACTACTTGAGTCGTCGTCTAATACCGACGGAGATAAGGTATCCACCTATTGAGAAGCATCGTCTGACATTAATTTTTGCAGTTTAAAAGCTTAGACATTACATGCTTTTTCATAAGATCACCCTAATTTTGAAAGTTAATCCATTGCAATATTTGATGACCCGACCAACACTCTCCGGACGTTTGGCGAGATGGTCAATGATCTTATTGTAATTTGATATAGCTTTTGTTCCCCTCCGTGCTATCACGGGACAGATTTTAGCAGACTTTCTCGCTGCACACCCACTGCCAGCTGGGTCCTCTCTCAATGACGAGTTACCAGACGAGCAAATACTAAAAATGGAATTTTCTAGTGCGCAGCGCTGGGAAATGTACTTCAATGGTGCCAGTTATACCGCCTCAAGTAAAATAAGGGATCAGGCACAGTTATACCAGGCAAGGCAGGGATCAGTTTGATCTTTATCCCGCCAGATAAGGGTATGATGAGGTTCTCAAATCACCTGACAGAGCCATGCACCAACAATGAAGCAAAATATGAAGCTTTAATCACCGGATTAGAGTTGGCTTTTCAATGGATATAACAAACGTTGCCATTTATGGTGACTCTCAACTTGTCATCCAGCAAGTCTCCGGACAATACAGAATTATGAAAACAAGATTAGCAGAATACCATCAGTACATGATGAACCTCCTGGAGCAGATTCCTGAGGTGACTTTCTACTTGATTCCTTGGGGAGATAATGTTCATGTCGACGCTCTAGCAAAACTCGCCAAGGAAATGGCATGTCCCTCGGAGGATTCCATCGAAGTCACGGTGCAAGGAAAACGAGTATTGTCTCAAAACAACTTCAAAACTCTACACAAACTTGGAAAAGAAGAAACAGTAAATACAGTTGCAGACATCAATAAAGATTGGCGCAAGCATTAATAGAATATTTGCATACTGGGAAGCTGCCGGAGGATAAGTCTGAGGTGCACCACATCACAAGAAGGGCCATGTCTTACGCCCTCGTAGGAAATGTTCTCTACAGAAGATCGTTCGAACAAATGTGACTATGGTGTTTGAGCAGAGCCGAAAAACAAAATATTCTCAAAGAAGTACATGTTGGATTGTATCGCGCTCACCAGTCAGGATCAAAAATGAAAATGAAGATTAAAAGACCTGGATTTTATTTGTCAGCCAGAAGATGTCACCAATGCCAAGTGCATGGGGTGGTCTTACACCAGCCTCTGAATGTGCTACACCCAACTGTTGCCACGTGGCCATTCGAGTGTTGGGGCACAGACATAATCGGTTCAATAGACCCTCAATCTTCTAGAAGACATAGGTTCATACTTGTCGCTACAGATTACTTCTCCAAATGGGCAGAGGCAGTACCGTTACGTGAGGTTACGACACAACACATTTTCTGCCACGAATTGGGTCCCGCACTGGGTCCCAAACTTTCTCACAACTCCTTTTCACATTTCGTTTGCTACTTCACAAATTGAACCAACTCGTGTTGTCCTGCGTGCACTTTAAGATATTAGTTTAATTTTAAACCCTTTTAAATAAAGATGTTAAAATTACCTGTAAATTAAGACCCGCCTGGTCTATAGATTAACCTTTATTTTCAGTGCTCGCACTAAAAACTATGAGGTTTTTGGCCATATAGCTAACCCTAAAACTTTTTGTTTTAAAGCCCGCTGCGATGGCCTACCCAATGCTGACCTTTTCCTGCAACCTGCCAACGGACCGCAACGCCCGTAATGTCGCTCCCAACATCAAGTTCGGAGCTAGATTTGAAGACCTCGAGGTTATCCTCGGGAAAGCCCCATTCATGGTAATGAAGACCGCTGCCCCGGAAGTTCAAGAGTCATCTGCAGAATTCAGTTTGAACTGCCTCCAAGACTTCCCAACCGGCAAGAAGGCTAAATCTGCTGCCGTCGCGACACCCACCAAAACTGCTATCCTCGCTGCTGCTAAGGGCAAGGAAGTGATGATTGTCGAAGATTCGGTTGAAGGATTAACTGTTCCGCCACCCGTGTTTGAAATCGGGTCGAGTTCAAGGACTGTACCACTGACCCGAACTCAAAGAAGGAACCGCAATAGGAGAATTCGGAGGGCCATCAAAGCCCAGACTTCTGAAAACACACCTGATGAGGAGGAGCCTCATCAAGTTGAAGAGGTATTACCGTAAATTTACCCACTCCTGCGAGGGAGTAGATTCCATGCTCTGAAAGATACTGATGGATATGAGAGTATCCGGAAGATTGCTGCTGCATTCCCATCACCTCATGGACATGGTGAAGAGGGAAAGAAGTTCAACCCCATCACCCGAGTTAGTACAGTCTTCGGGAGGCTTGCTATTAAAGAAGGATGTTCTGTTAGTGAATTACTTAAACGAGTGGGACATGAAATTTCCCCTCATATGAAGAATGAAATTTTGAAGGATATTAAATCCGCTAGAAAATCTCATAGGTCGACTATAGATTCACCTACCCGTGTTCCCATTTGGCTCCATTTGGGAAACTGAGTCGATACTGTTATGATCACCACCGATCATACCACCACCAGAACCACAGGTCGCCGACCGATTAAGTCAAGACTGGGTCCGAGAGGTTTACCCATTATTCCTACAATCATGGAAAGAAAGACAAGACGATTACCTGACACTGTAGTCGGTCTGCACCACGGGGAGCATACCTTCCCTTGACGTACCAACGTCTCTACTGAGACGCCCCATCCTGAGGCATCATCTTCGAAAAGGAAGAAGGTATAGGTACCTAAGGTCGCTGCACCGATACAATTCAATGAACCTGCAAGACAAGAAGCAAAACCAGTGCCCGAAATATCTGACATCAGCGCGATAATAGCCCAGCGAGATGGAGGAACAAGTTGAGGATTTCTATCAGGGTCCTCCAGATCTTAAAGCAATCAAGGAATCAATAATTGAAGAAAAAGTAGATAAACTCAGGATCAAGATTTCTGAGTTAGCTCAAGAACACGGAGTTTCTATCAATTGTGCAATGAGGATTTTGATAACAGTGATTACTTGGAGAAAGATTTCATGGATGTCCATGTGATTGAAACCAGAGCTACCACATCTGCGCATGAGGCTCAACCTCACATTGAGAGAACGCCGTAGATGAGCTATGTAGGGTTATCCTCCTCAGGGATGAGCAAGTTGTTCTACTAGAGAAAAGAATAGAAGAGATGACTACAGCTATGACCTCCATGGCCACCATTCAGGCGCAATCACAAGCACCACGAATGGCTTCTTTGCAGCTATGGCCGCCATGGCCACCATTCAGGGGCAATCACAAGCACCAAGATTGGCTTCTCCAAGAATTAACCAGCTAAAAATCATCATTCAGGGGCAATCACAAGCACCAAGATTGGCTTCTCCAGAGATCAACCAGCCAGAAATCATACACATCGCAGATGAAATAAGTGCAGCTATGGCCGCCATGGCCACCATTCAGGGGCAATCACAAGCACCAAGATTGGCTTCTCCAAGAATTAACCAGCTAAAAATCATCATTCAGGGGCAATCACAAGCACCAAGATTGGCTTCTCCAGAGATCAACCAGCCAGAAATCATACACATCGCAGATGAAAGAAGGGAGGCTACTTCGACACATAAAGGAGAACAATCAAAGAAGGATTCCCCATCAAGTGCCATGCCAGAAAAAGAGTTCAAGCAAATGGTTGAACAAGTACGGGATGCCTTAGCCCAGTCCAAGGGAGTTGCATCAATTTTAAAGGGTAGACCTTATCTGGAGGAATTTGATGCCGTGCCTTTCCCCAAGGGTTTTGTAACCCCAAACTTCAAGATATTTGATGGGACTGAAAATCCCAGACAGCCCATAGCACATTTTCAAGCCAATGTGGAAACACAAGGAATAGCGAAGCTCTACTCTGTCAGCAGTTTGTCGGCAGCTTGTCGGGGATTGCTTTCGACTGGTACGCCGACCTGCCTAACAGGTCAGTTAAAACATTTTCTGAGTTGGAACAGTTATTTGTGAAAAGATTTACTGGGGCACAGCATCAGGTGTCTATTGGAGAGCTCATGATAGGAAGCAGAAGCCTAGTGAAACCTTGACAGACTATATTTTGAGGTGGAGAAACCTTAGCATGACATGTGAACCTCAGCTATAGGTTGGTCGGGCACACTATAGATAAGTATTTTGAGGTGGAGAAACCTAAGAAGAATGAACCAAATTATTGCTCGTACCACTGGTTGCTCGGGCACACTATAGACAAGTGTTTTGTCTTTAAAGACTGGCTCGAGAAGAACCTCAAGGAAGAGAATATAACAATCCTAAAGGAGTATTTGAGAGAACCTACAAAAGGTTCCATAAACATGATTTCAGCTGAGTCAATCTCCCCAATTGATCCATATGTCGGAACAGATGGCTGGAGTACAACTTGGGATGAACTCAAGAGGGTCCTCAATCAAATGCAGGATTCGTCGAAACATGCTTCTACGAATACCGAAGAAGGATGGATTGAGGTATGGAGCATATCATCCAATAAGATACTGAACAAGCTATAGTCTGCATCAAAACAAGCCTCCATTCAGAGTCTGCAGCATATCAAGCCCGAGATGAAGATTTCACCAGAAAATCCGTCATCGCCGAGGACAAAGAACAAGAAAAAAAAGAGCGCCACTGCCAAGATTGATAGCACGGGGGGTAGCATAGGGGCTGCCTCTACTAGAGTGGTTGTCTCGGATTCAGGGAAGAAAATCCTCAAACCATTGACTTTGTATGATTATCTTTTTGTCCCTCCGGGGTCTTATGAATATAATGGTTGTGATTTCGGCTACGTTCTGACTATTTCTGGTAATAACGTGACTGATTATAACCAAGCTAGTTGCGATCTTGATCCCCAAAATAATTCTCAAGTCATGCTTGAGTCCGATGAACTTGTTGTCAAGTCTAAAGAAGACATCAACGATATTGCTTACGATAGAGCTGATAACGAAGAGCCAACTCTCGACCGTCACGGTGCACCGCTCGCCATCAACTTAGATCTCATCAACGAAGAGAAAAAGACACAAGAAGATTCAACAATGATATTTCAAGAAGAAGAAGACATAGAAGTCAACTTAAGGAGCGAAAAGGTGTTATCACCAAGAACAGCTCCTGCAGACAAAGGAAAACAGATAATGAATAGAGAAGAGATACCCCCACCTTCGCTNCTACATCTTCGTCAACATTGGCAGATTTGTGTTATCCAGAGTTTTAGTTGATCCTGGAGCATCTCTTAACTTCATGAGTCTACGGATGTTAGCACATTTGGACTTCGACGTTCAGGAGCTCATCCCCGATAAGATGATATTAAGAGGATTCAACCAAAAAGAAGAAAGAGCCCTTAGATCAATTTCATTACTTATGAAGGTTGGAGAACTTGTAACAACCGTTAAATTTCATATCATCGACACCGAGACCTCTTTTAACGCTCTGTTGGGTCGAAAGTTATCATCCCTACATCAGTGCATTAAATACCGGAAAGATGGTCAAGAAAATTGCATCAAGGGAGATCTACAACCATTTTCAGTACACGAAGTTGGTATCCATGAAGATGCTGCTTACTACGCACCTCCAAAGAAGACTGTCTTCTCGTGCAAAATTTTGACAAACAAAGAAAAAGATTCCAAAGGATCACAAAAAAAAGGTCATACAACTCCGCTTCAACAACCTTCTACCACTCCCCTACAACGAGTTGGTGGAAGTTCTTCTAGTTCACGCAGCCGAGGTCGAGACCGTGGACGCGAACAAGGAAAGATCAATTTAATTGTTGAATGGACTAGGCCAGCTATCAACATTGGTGATGAAGACAGTCCTGAAGATGAGATAATGATGACAAAGCAGAAGAAGCTTCCGTACGAGATATCCCTAGAAGATATAGAGAGATATGAAACAATGTATGATCGGATAAACCACTATGTGAATATGCTATGATAGAAGATATAGAAAAGAATGAATATGAAACAATGTATGATCGGATAAACCACTATGTGAATGTTATGATCCTACTCTGATTCTCCCTCAAAAGGTCGAGAGTTTAGAGGTCAAGGAAGTCTATAGTTGGTTCAAAGCCGATCAAATTTTACCGTGCTTCTACCTCTACTGAGCTTGAAAAACATGTCTTGGATGGTGATTCTAATGAATTAATGGAATTGCCTTTTGGTTAGTTCTCGCCTTGTGTTCAAAAGTTAATTCAACAGGTCTAATGAATTAATGGAATTGCCTTTTGGTTACTTCTCGCATTGTGTTCAAAAGTTAATTCAACCTGGACAATGAATTAATGGAATTACCTTTTGGTTACTTCTTGCCTTGTGTTCAAAAGTTAATTCAACAAGGATGAATTAATGGAATTGCCTTTTGGTTACTTCTCGCCTTGTGTTTAAAAGTTAATTCAACAGCGTGAATTAATGGAATTGCCTTTTGGTTACTTCTCGCCTTGTGTTCAAAAGTTAATTCAACAGGTTTAATGGAATTCCTTTTGGTTACTTCTCGCCTTGTGTTCAAAAGTTAATTCAACAGGGACACTTACCGAAATGAATGCCACTTCTTGCCTTGCTGTTCAAAAGTTAATTCAATAGGGACGTTTACCAAAACAAATGCCAAAAGATAAATTTCAACTCTTTAAAAAATTGTGGAATACTAAAAGACGAACGCCCAATTCAATAGAAGGTCTCAGATTTGGTAGAGTTGGACNTCTGCAGAACTGGTCAAACTATTAGTAGAGTTCAAAGATTGCTTCACATGGAGCTACGATGAAATGTCAGGAGTGTCAGTAGAGGTTGCAGTCCATAAACTTGGGGTGAACAAGAATATAACCCCAGTAAAACAAGTTCCTAGGAGAATGCGCCTCGAAATAGAACAACAAGTCATCGCCGAGGTAAAGAAATTGATAGACGCCAACTTCGTTAAAGAAGAGCAGTACCCCACATGGTTAGCCAATATTGTACAGGTTAAAAAAAATGGACAGATCCGCGTTTTTGTCGACTTTAGAACTTGTTAAGAAGAAAAATGGGCAGATCCGTGTTTGTGTCGACTTCAGAGATTTGAACAAGGCATGGACGAGTTTCCACTACCTATACCAGAGATGATGGTGGATATCGCTTCAACACATGAGATTTTTAAGAAAAATGGACAGATCCGCGTTTTTGTCGACTTCAGAGATTTGAACAAGGCATGTCCAAAACATATGGGCAGATCCCCGTTTGTGTCGACTTCAGAGATTTGAACAAGCCATGTCCAAAAGACGAGTTTAGAAAAAAAGACAAATCTATTTTTGTGTAGACTTCAAAGATTTGAACAAGGCATGTCCAAAAAACAAATTTCTACTCTACCGGAAATGATGGTGGACATCGCTTCAACACATGAAATTTTCTCCTTCATGGACGGATCGTTAGGGTATAACCAAATCAAGATGGCTCCCATGGATGCAGCGTTTACAGCTTTCAGAACACCGATTGGAATCTTCTGCCACACAGTGATGTCGTTCGGCCTAAAGAACGCCGGAGCGACATATCAGCGTGCAACGACGAAGATTTTTGACGACCTCATTCACAATCAAGTAGAATGCTTCGTGGATGATCTGTTCATCAAAAGTAAACGGAAAATAGATCATTTGTACAATTTGAGGATTGTGTTTGAACGGTTACGATGATATGACCTTAAAATGAGTCCCTTAAAGTGCGCTTTCGACGTCACCTCCGGAAAATTTCTAGGATTCGTTGTCCATCATCGGGGAATCGAGAACGATTCTAGGATTAGTTGTCTGTCATCGGGGAATCTAAGATTAAAGCTATCTTAGAAATGCCTCCTCTTAAAACCTTGAAGCAGTTACATTCCTTCTAGGGGAAGTTGGCATATCTGAGACGATTTATTTCTAATCTCTCAGGAAGGTGTCAGCCTTTCTCGGCATTAATTAAAAACAACGCCAAATTTATTTTGAAAGAGAAATGCCAGCGGGCCTTTTAGGACGTTAAACAATATTTAATGACACCTCCTATTTGGCAGCCCCTATCCAAGGAAAACCGTTGATACTTTATACCGCGGCTTTGGATGACTCTCTTGGAGCCCTCTTAGCCCAAGTCAATGAGGAGGGAAAAGAAAATGCTCTTTACTACTTGAGTCGTCGTCTAATACCGCCGGAGGTAAGGTATCCACCTATTGAGAAGCATTATCTGGCACTAACTTTCGCCGCTAAAAAGCTTAGACATTACATGCTTTCTCATAAGATCACCCTAATATCGAAAGTTAATCCATTACAATATTTGATGACCCGACCAACACTCTCCGGACGTTTAGCAAGATGGTCAATGATCTTATTGCAACTTGATATTTAATGACCCAACCAACACTCTCCGGACGTTTAGCGAGATGGTCAATGATCTTATTGCAATTTGATATAACTTTTGTACCCCTCCGTGCTATCAAGGTACAAATTTTAGCTGAATTTCTCGCTTCACACTCACTGCCAGCTGGGTCCTCTCTCAACGACGAGTTACAAGACGAGCAAATACTACAAATGGAATTTTCCAGTGCGCAGCACTGGGAAATGTACTTTGATGGTGCTTCATCAGCCAGGAAAGAGAAGGGATCAGGCACAGTTATACCAGGCAAGGCAAGGATCGTGTGCTTCGTCAGCCAGGAAAGACAAAGGATCAGGCACAGTTATACCAGGCAAGGCAGGGATCGGTTTGATCTTTGTTAGCCAGATAAGGGTATGTTGAGGTTTTCGTACCACCTAACGGAGCCATGTACCAACAATGAAGACAGATAAGGGTATGTTGAGGTTTTTGTACCACCTGACGGAGCCATGTACCAACAATGAAGCAAAATATGAAGCCTTAATCTACGGATTGGAATTGGCGATCTCAATGGATATAATGAACATTGCCATTTATGGTAACTCTCAACTTGTCCTCCAGCAAGTCGCCGGACAATAAAGTATTCTAAAACCAAGATTAGCAGAATACCATCTGTACGCGTTGAAGCTCCTGGACCTGAGGTGACTTTCTATTGGATTGCTCAGGGAGATTATGCTCATGCCGACGCTTTAGCAAAACTCGCTAAGGAAATGGCGTGTCCCCCGAAGGATTCCATCAAAGTCACGGTGCAAGGAAGACGAGTCTTTTCTTGAAGCAACTTCGAAACTCTACAAAAACGTGGAAAAGAAGAAACCGTGAATACAGTTGCAGACATCAACAAAGATTGGCGCAAGCCATTAATAGAGTATTTGCATACTGGAAAGCTGCCAGAAGACAAGTCTGAGGCACACCACATCACCAAAAAGAGCCACGTTCTTACGCCCTGGTGGGAAATGTTCTCTACAGAAGATCGTTCGACCAAATGTGGCTACAGTGTTTAAGCAGAGCCGAGGCATAGACTATTGTCAAAGATGTAGATGCCGGATTATGTGGCGCTCACAAGTCGGGACTAAAAATGAAAATGAAGATTAAAATACTAGGATATTATTGGCCAGCAATGATGTCCGATTGATGGATACTGCTAGAAGATGTCACCAATGTCAAGTGCATGGGGTGGTCTTACACCAGCCTCCAAATGTGCTACACCCAACTGTTGCCTCGTGGCCATTCGAGTGTTGGGGCACTGACATAATAGGTCCGATAGACAATCCATCTTCTAAAGGACACAGATTCATACTTGCCGCTACAGATTACTTCTCCAAATCGGCAGAGCCAGTACCGTTACGTGAGGTTATGGCACAACACATCCTTCAATTTTTCAAAAGCCAAATAGTCTACCATTTCGGAGTACCGTGAAGAATAATCTCTGACAATGGGATAGCTTTTAAAAGTACGAAGATCAACAATTTCGTCAGAAGACATGGGATAGATTGGAGATACTCTATAATTTACTACCCCATAGCAAATGGTCTGGCTGAAGCTTTCAACAAGACAGTGGTACATATTTGAAAAAACACTGGATGAAAATAAAAGGGATTGGCATAACAAACTGTTAGAAGCCCTGTGGGCCTACCGGATGACTTTCAGGACTCCCACTCAGTGTACACCATATATGCTCGTATACGGGACCGAGGTTGTGCTATCACTAGAGATCCAGACAACATCTCTTAGAGTCACCGTTGCCAACCAACTTATAACAGAAGAAAGCACAAAACTCAGGCTTGAAGAACTGGAGAGTCTCGAGTGAAAATGATTGAAAGCACAGTAACATTTGGAGCTCTACAAGGAAAAGATGGTACAGGCCCATGACAAATTGGTCCGCCCAAGGACATTCAAAATTGGTGACCTCGTACTCGTGCTCAAAAGACCTATTCTTGTTCGCCGCAAAATAGGTGGAAAATTTGAGCCAACTTGGGAGGGATCATTTGTCGTTGAGAGGGTTTATACAGGAGGAGCCTACCAGTTAGTGAACTTCCGGGGCAAAAGACCCATGTTACCGATAAATGGACGATACTTGAAGACCTATTACACGACCTGATGCTGCTTAATGTCGCTTACCTCTGCATGCTTTTGCTTGCTTTGAAACTTTGAAACCTTGATTATTTTAGGGTTATCTATATGGCTATATGTCTATGACCGGGTCCAAATTTTGTAATTAATCTCATACAAATTAAAATTTTGAGAAAATTTTTGAACTTTACACGTTCTCTTTTCTACTTTTGGATTTAAAAATTTCCATTAAATTAAAACAAAACTCACACATAAAATGAGTAATCCTTTTCATCAAAACAAACTAAAATTTACTTTAATAAGTACTCTATTTTGTTCTTGTTCATGCCAAACTTCGGCCCACTGAGGTTCCTTTCTGTCGTCTGCAGAAAAATGTCAGGACAAATGCTGATCATTGGCTTCCAGGATGGCTGGAACCTTGCACTGAATGAAGAGATGGATCCACAAGGAGGTGTCATAGATTTCGACATGGATTTCAACCAGATTGATATGGACTACGACGGTCTTCTAATGGGCATTGTCAGCAACGAAGAAAAGAAGGGACTACCTTCACTGTTGAGGGTGACCACTCAAGACGACGTGTCACGTAAGGGTAAAAACATGATAGCAGAACAAGATCCGATGGAGGGGCCCAGCCGACTACCCTCCATGATAGCTACTCCGGCGAGGGGCTTAATAGCTGCCCACAGTGAACAACTAGCAAATACTCCACTCCGCAGCACACAACGTAGAAATGCGAGCCGAAAAAAATAGAGAGCCTTCTTGCGACAGGAGCGGAAGCGCGAAAGAAACGTAAGCAGTTTTCTTACCCCCACTTCTGAGGGACATATCTATGATCTAGATCTGAGAGAGACTTCTGCCAGCCTACCCACTACCGATAAAGATTCGGGATTTCTGACAGGATCAAATGTACCCTAGGTCTCAGATATCTTGTGCAGAGGTTGCCCAACATGCAACATCGAGATACCAGCCAGTACTTCACGAGCACATTTGTAGAATGCCCGGACTGCAACGTTTTACATCTACAGCATTTCAGTACCTTAGAAGAATACACGTCAAGCACCAACGAGTCTCAGACTCCAGATTTTGTGGCAAACGAGTCGTATGTCCCACTGGGGATGGATCAATGCGCACCGCAGAGCCCAGGATCATACATCCCGCTTGAGGCTGAATCTCATATTTCGGATCGGCCAACACCGGTTTGGATTCCCGCCGAGGCACGGAGGAAAGAACGCCCGAGACAACTGCCAACCCTCGGAATGGTAGAATACTACAAAATAAGCAAGGTAAACAAAAGAGAATTTGAGTTCTATGAGGAGGTTCAAGGAAAGTTTATCAACATATTAGAAGGCCTGGAGTTATATACTAGGGTTTTCTCTGAAACTAATGAAAGAAGCATCCTGGACTACATCTTTGATTTCTGAGATAGAGGTCGAGCAGGCCTTCTCATGGAAAGAACGTATTCCGAGCCGAAGAAATGGATGTGGGGAAAGGGATGAATCACCATCCAGTGCGGATGTTGCTACAATTTTACAAATGACAGACAGGGGAATCCGCCTGGAATCCTCATATACGACCAAGTGGATCTGTTACCACCAATGATAAAGGGGATGATAAAGAAAATGGTTAAGTGGAATATCCTACCCGCCACTTGCATTCCTAACAGTTGCATCATCAACATTTACGAAGAAGGTGACTGTATTCCTCCGCACATCAACCATCATGACTTTGTGAGGCCTTTCTGCACGGTCTTATTTATGAGTAAGAGAAATATTTTGTTTGGAAAAGAAATCAATGTAATCGGCCCTGGAGAATTCAGAGGAGCTGTGGAGATTCCTCTTTCAATTGGTTCAATACTTGTTCTCAAGGGCAACGACGCAGACGTTGCCAAGCACTGTATTCCAGGAGTACGACATCATAGGGTGTCCATGACCTTCCGCAGAATGGATGATAGTAAGATACCATATGGATTCCAGCAAAACCCGGAGTTGGAAGAACCGTTTCCTTACGAGCTATGAGAAGATTGTACCTCTGAATACATGCAAAGGGAACTCTTATCCT
>JXCR01138340.1:214063-228295 GCA_002079205.1 Phalaenopsis hybrid cultivar | reverse complement strand
AATTTTAAAATATATCAAGAAGTCTCCAAGAAATGGTCTATTCTATCAAAAAACATTTATGAATTGAAGATTATTCCTACGTTGAATCTGTTGATGATAGAAAATTTACTTCAAGATGCTTTTTCATGGTAAGTGAAAACAATGTGTCATTAAGCAGATTATTGTAGCTAGCTCTAAGGTTAAGGTGAATAAAAGGTCAGGATGCTATCTCATGTGAACTAAAACCCTTGTAGAAGAATTCAAATTCCCTACAACACAGCCTTTAATTCTTAACTATGATAAATAAGCAATTATCTACGGTGCAAGTCATCATATCTTCCATAAAAGAATTAAACATATAAAAGTGGATTGTCAATTATTAAGGGATGAAAACCTGTAAGAGAATCATCACTTAACACATTTCTAGTGAAGAACAATTAATTAATATCTTAACTAAGGCTTTGGGACCTCTTCATTTTTTCTAATTTTTATAACAAAAAAGAACTCATTAATATATATGCGCTATGGGAAGTGTTATCATGTAAATCATTGAAGTGGAAAGATGTTATCATAGAAATGTGCAAGATTGAAAGGATGGTTTATTATTGTAATGTATCCTCATAATTGAGGAAATTCTCCGCCTAAATGTCTACCTTTTTATGTTCTTCATGTTTGCTTATATATAGAAATTGTGTTCAATCAACGGAGTATAACAAAAATTCTCTTCTTTCTACCAAGTTGTCGTAATGTTCTAAAATGACATTTTTCATTCTCCATTCTAAGAAAGTTAATACATCCCACGTGACTTTAAAGAAAAAGATGCAAGGTTCATTACGTATTTCTAAAAAAATCTCATGGAAGACTTTTGGGAAAAGCCTAAATTTTTCAGCTGCCTTTCACAATCAGACAAACAAAAGTGGTATAAGAACTCTACGAAGTTTGCGATAAGGTGTCGTTGACAGCAGACAGTCTAAGAAACTGGAATTTATTATTACCTATGACGAAATTGACGTACAACAAATCTGTCAAAAATTTCATTGAATAATCATTCTTTGAACTGGTGTATGGGTCATTAAACTAGTAAGTCATTAAATTTCATATCATTACCCATGCATGCATATTATGACTTTGTTGCAAAAATTATTGATAGTGCGCATAACTATATTTTGATATTAAAACAAAGGGATTTACATGCATGCCCAAAATTCAATTCTTTCGTATTTAAATCTTCCAATTTACTTCTATAACATCCTAATTTCAAAATCAGAAACTAACATTCAATAACAATAATGCAATTAATTAGCTATTTTTCTATTTTAGAGATTCAAATTTAGGGAATATTTGAAACAATTTATTTTTTAATTTAGTTAAGATTTATTATCTCCTGAATTTCCCAGTTGCTTTATTTGTTTATAAAGGTAAGGTCAGGGCTAGGATGAAATATCATTAGTTGAATGAAATAGATGGAACTCCTCTCTCTCTCTCTTCTCTCTCTCTCCTCTCACCCTCCCTCCTTTTCTCCTTCTCTCTGGGTCCTCGGCCATTTCCCTTGACTAAATTTTTATTCAAAGGACAAAACAAAACAAAATTCAGGCATTCATACATCGAGAACTAAGGATTACAACAATAAAATACAACACCTCAACTTATTAAACCACATAAAGTTTAAAAACACCACATCATGTTGTCATAGCTTGATAATCAGTACGCCTAGCTGTAAGGTTATATTACAAATACATGATGTTGACAGATAAGATTTATGACGTTCAAAAAAAGTAGGTTATAAGCGTAGCAAGAAAACTGCAGTGTGAACTCACCTTAAGGATGAAACCATAGTTATGCTAGATAATACAAATAAATTTTGCAGAGACAAAACAAATTACTTGCATTGCCAGATAAAGAAATCCAACTAACTGGCCTGGCTTACTTAATAACATGAGATTCTGATGCTTAGAAAAGTAATATAGGAAAGATAAATAATTATAACCATCGAAGTTGCCACTTCCACATTTTTTATTCCAAAATTTGATACTTGTTATCGGACTAAAGCCCATAATACCACCAGAACGATGCTATTTGAAAAGTAAAAGCAATAGAAGGTGAAGCATTATAAGCAATTTTTTAAGAATTATTAACATATGATGACAAAATTTAACAGTGAACCAGTAAACTTACCAGACCCAAAAATTCATCCCAAGAATGTATTGCCAAATCAGAACTTACAACAGCTTCTCTTTGAACAGGAGTGACATTCCCAAAACTTACAATCTCTGTAAAATATTTAAATTAAAATATAACATCAGTTATTATCACGAATATAGGTTTGAAGTAGAAGCAACGCTTGCAACTCACTTTTCAAAAATTTTGTCGTATGAGG
The DNA here is from genome assembly GCA_002079205.1 of Phalaenopsis hybrid cultivar. Classification (NCBI taxonomy): domain Eukaryota; kingdom Viridiplantae; phylum Streptophyta; class Magnoliopsida; order Asparagales; family Orchidaceae; genus Phalaenopsis; species Phalaenopsis hybrid cultivar. Next base: position 225,939 of record JXCR01138340.1, on the reverse strand, counting down.
GAACGTTTTAAGCACCTGCCATTGTTGGAGTGAAAGAATTAATAAGGTTAAAAGGCAATGTTTTGTAAATTCTCACTGCACGGAGAAATTAATGTAATAAGATGGCACTAGTCTAACAACTTACAACAGCACAGTTTTAATATATTAAAAAAAGGTTGATAAATTTAGCAATAAGGCATATTATACAATACCCTTAGTATTTTACAATTTAATGTATGTTGAAGGGAGCTTTAAGTAAAATGAAAGCCCAATCTAATACATCTTCTAAATGCTGCATTTCCATTTACCGCAATACAAACAAGTAGCAAGTATTTTACTGGTCTTCAAATTGACTAATCAAAGAAAGAATGGAAGAAAGGACAATAGAATAATCACAGATAAATAAAAACATAGCATGATCAAGCTTGTGATGACATTCACTTCAAAGCTATGATAATTAAAATCATTCTTTTTCATTTAAAGAATCATGAAAATGAATAACCACATAAGCTTGCAAATTTCACATATTTATATCCAAAATATTTGTACAGAAGAAAGCCTAAAATAGTAATTTAGATCAAATTCTATAGTTTATTAGCCAATAGCAATATTTAAACAATTTACAAAGAAATTGTTTGGTAACATACTTCCCCAATCTTTTTCTCTTCAACAAACACAATCTCAACTTCTGCATGACATATAATAAATTCAACCGCACCAGCACCTAAAGATGAAAAAAAGAACAACCAGCTGAATTAGATTCAGCGAGATTCACAAAATAATATTCATAAAAGTAGAAACAAAAATATGTAAAAATACTTCATATATCCAAAGCTACAATGGTCAGAGCTCTAGACTGAAAATTAAAAGCACCATATTATCAGCAATAATTAAAGGAGAACAAAATTTCAGCAAACCATTCGAATATGATAATCCATGGGCGATAAATTTGTAGATTATTGCAATTTCAGCAAGATAACAAAAATTACATACCAAGGGTATCATATAAAGGTACACAGTATATGCCAAGAGCATTGCAAGCCTGCAAAGTTCAAAATGAAGCATTATAGAAATGTCAAATAGTAAAATCACAACAATGCAGAATAACTTCATTCATGTTGGCAAATTCAAATGGAATAAATACAAAATCAGTAAAAAACTTCTGAACAAATGTAAAACGTAAAAAAAGATGGGTGAATCAGTAGCTTCATGAACAATAAAAGTTATGATGAGGAAGCAGGATACCTCCATACTGATGACCCACTCAGGACAATTGGCACCGTATATGCCACAACGGCCTCCCTGAAAGAGAAGGCATCTTAAAGCCAGCATTAAGTTTAAAAATTTGCTCAAAGAAAGGAAAAAAACTAATTTTTTTCAATTAAAAATAGTATATCAGGAAGAATAGGTGAAGAAAAATACGCTCTTCAGATGATGAAAATTGACTCTGGTAGATAAGCTATTTTAGAGTAAAAGGAGAACAGAATCCAAAAGAAACATAAAATTAAATATATTTGTACAAGAAGGGAGGGAAACAACTAACCCCTTTCTGGTTAAATATGATCGCAAATAAAACAGTAGCAATTTGATGCTGATTTTCAAAAAACGCGTCAAAGGAAATCACAAGTTTTCATTTCATTTAATTCCTCACCCATTGTTATAATTACAAGTTAACTTCGGCCTGTCTAAAAGTTCAATAGTGCATATTCCAATATTCTTATGAACTTCTTTTATGTATTTGCTAAACATTAGAAGTTTTCATATTCTGATTTTGGAAGAAAATTGAACAGGGGAAATGAACAGCAACATTATCACATTCTCACCGAGAAGAAGGTTTAAAACATGAAGGAGAAAGAAATTTACCTTCATAACCCCACAGGCACGAAGAGATGCACCAACTTTGAGCACAAGATCATATACTTGTTTATAGGTTAACCAAACATATTTACCAGCCTACAGGTAAAGGCAAAGCAAACTTATTGCCTTAAAATCAGAAATCAGTAGCCAGTAAACTAAAGCATGCAACAAGCATAATAGAAGAAAACAATCACAATATTTCCAAAACAAGAGAAAAAGTAAGATGAACCTTCCCATTCACGATCTCCCGATGCCCAAGCATTTGGTTATCAGGATTTCTCTCCACAGCCATGCTACAACACAGCATGAATAATCATTAACTGTAGCCAAATCTTTAACAAAACAGTAAGCGGTTTTATCAGCTAGCTGTACGCATCAGACATTATTCAAAACAAATGAACTTTTCTAGAGTACATATTATAAAAAACAAAGTTCTTTTCATTATCAAACTTTTGCTTCTCAGGATTTTTTCCAGACATGTTAAACCACGCAAGGAACAATCAACAACCTCTTGCTTTATCTTCCATCTAGCTCATTACTTTAGAAATTAATCAAGACAATGCACTTTTCTACATTGAACAACAAGGATCGAAATCACCAATGCATATTTGGTTGCTTGTAGAAAGAAAACATGATTTAAGAAAAAATGAATTCACTTCACTTGTTCTGTGAGCCAAAAATGAAATATCGTCGTCTGCTTTTAATAAAAATAGAAATGTGCTAATGTGATGGGAATTTCTGCTAAAATCCTCACTGAAAACTATGAAACTACTTTCAAAACCGCTTTAAACTTTCCACTTGAGATTCAAGAAACAAAAAGGGAAGGACAAAATAAAGTTGATTTTATTGATTTTGATGGTAACTTCGGATTTTGCTTTCCCCAAATCAATATTGTTTTCTAAGTACATCAAAACAAACTACAGAACCCAATAAATTCATCATTATATAAAAAAAGGAAAGTCTCAACCAACCAAAAGAGCCAAATAAAATTCATCAGTATACAAAACAATAAAAGCAAAACAAATCAAAAAGCAGGAAATAAATTCATTGGTTTAGAAAACAAGGAAACCCCAACCAAATGAAGGAGATGCTTGCTAGCCAAACTTAGGCAGTATATGACTAAATCAGACTTCACTTTTTGGGATGGTTAAATCCTACCGTTTCTATGCATGTTTTGAGATTTAGAGATTTAGCATGTTTTAATACAAGTGCAAGATTAAAAGAGAATTAACTCGCTCTTCGATGACTAAAGTGGTGCTGGTCGAGAAACTAGTAACGGGAGAGTTCGCCACCCAGGCTCAGAACTTTCTCAGGAAGAAATGAAATGAAATGGGCTATATGTATGCGAAAATTTCAGTGGGATCAAACAAGTTCCGTTTCAATTCTGTTCAATTTGCGAGTATTTTAGATCCAAATCACCATAATACCGGCAGGAAAAATAAAATTTCTTAAGAACTAGAGTGTTGTCCAATTTAATTAGTGGTGAAGACTCTAATACATCAAGGACCAGTTTGGCTAAGCGTACTTAGGAGACATATATTTTAAAAATATAAATTAAATAAATATNCCAATTTAATTAGTGGTGAAGACTCTAATACATCAAGGACCAGTTTGGCTAAGCGTATTTAGGAGACATATAAATATTACTTCCATTTTTTTGTTCTTTGTAAAGTAAACAAGCAAAGAGAATAATTACTTCGTTGGCTGAAAATTATGCACACAAAATATATCATCATTTCCATGAGCTCCTGCACTGTTTTCAAATCAATTAAATCCTGATAATGGATCACCAGCAGTTGCCATAAGTGACACAAAGTCCGTTGAGATTGAAAAAGATGAAGTATCTCCTAGAGTTCAGGATTTATTAAATCCTACTTGTACCCATACAGACCTTAAAGAGCCAGGCAAATTCTTGAATATCAATTCTCCTCAATTCAACAGAATGAAACAATAGCAAAACTAGTTTAATTTAAAAAAAAAAAAAATACAAAACCGAATGCCAGAAGTCAATTCAAATGATATAGATTTCATAGAATTCTCACCGGAAAATATCCCAGCAGCTCTCCATGCCGGGGACCGGGGTCGGAAACCCATCCTTAGCATAGACGCTCCGATAAACCGGCCCGACGGAAGGCGCGTCGCCCATTCCCACCCTCCCCTTTTCTACTTCCACCAAAAATTTCATCTCTTTCTCTCTCTCCTCCCCCTTCAAGACCTCTCTCTAATATTCTTGAAGTTCAGAAATCACAGAGATTTCACAAAGAGCGAAAATTTTGGGAGGAGGAGACCACCGACTTCGAAGGGGGTCAAAGCTGGAAGCTTTCGCCGTGTTTTCTTATGCTTCTAACACCACCTCTGTTTTCTCGCTGGCTCTCTCGCTGTCCCAACCGGAAAAAAATTGACGAGTATTGAAGCACTCAAATGGGCAGGAATTCAAGGATTTAAATTGACAGGCGGTGTACTATTCCCTTTCCATAGATATTAATGCATTCACATATTAGCAAGAAGACATNCGTGTTTTCTTATGCTTCTAACACCACCTCTGTTTTCTCGCTGGCTCTCTCGCTGTCCCAACCGGAAAAAAAATTGACGAGTATTGAAGCACTCAAATGGGCAGGAATTCAAGGATTTAAATTGACAGGCGGTGTACTATTCCCTTTCCATAGATATTAATGCATTCACATATTAGCAAGAAGACATGAAGCAGCAAATCAGTATACTTAGCAAATTCGATTAGTTAATTTCTACAAACATGAATGCAATATATTATTGTACATAAAAAGGAAAATAAACTTCTGAGACAATTATGAAACGATTGATCCTGAAAAAAAAAANAGGCGGTGTCCTATTCCCTTTCTATAGATATTAATGCACTCACATATTAACATACTTTATTATTATTATTTATATTTTCGTGTTTTTAAATTAGGCGGTGGGATGTATTTCTATCAATGAAGACAAGAAGCAGCAAATCAGTATACTTAGCAAATTCGATTAGTTAATTTCTACAAACATGAATGCAATTTATTATTGTACAAAAAAAGAAAATAAACTTCTGAGACAATTATGAAACGATTGATCCTGNCAGCAAATCAGTATACTTAGCAAATTCGATTAGTTAATTTCTACAAACATGAATGCAATTTATTATTGTACATAAAAAGAAAAATAAACTTCTGAGACAATTATGAAACGATTGATCCTGAAAAAAAAAAAGGAGGGTGATTGGAAAGCTTGTAGAGACACCAAAGGACAATAACCAAATATTGAGCCAAGGAAGTGTGATGGGTGGTTGGAACCTAAGGGCGATTGACCTAGGGTCGAACAAGCCCCAAAGCCGAGCGATTAAGACCAAAGCATGGTTGATTAACATAGGCCGCACTCATCAGACCAACCAACAGATAGCAAAGTCAAAAGAATTGGTTGGCCCGGTACCTGATATCGCACGGTCATAATCAAGACTCATGACCAAGCAACTCAAAGCTGGGGATGGATGCTTTAAGTGTCCATAATTGTGTTCGAGACAGAGGCAAAAGGGGACCCAATGCTTCATAAAGACGTTTCTTGAGTCGTGTTGTTGTTGACCTTATTTTTGGGAATCTCTAGTTTTTTCTTAGAACTTAGGATCTAGTCATAGAACTTCCCAAATGACTATCCTATATGACTAGTGATATGACCACTTCACTTATAAATTTTGGCCACATCTTTACTCTTTTGTGTAATCTCACATTGGTGGTCACAAGTCCTCAGCCTTTTTTTGAGATGATTAGGACCAACATGTTCAAGCTCAAAATGAGTTTTTATAAGATTCTGAGACCTAAGAAAGACTCTGGAAGTCTTGGTCATATGATCAAGGTAGTGTGGAATGTATGTGGGGTGAATGATCGACGTGAATGTGTATATGGTGATATGTGTGAAGGTAATGGTGTGTAGGGTGAGGTATGGGTGTGAATGACCAAGGCTTCCAGAGTTTTCCTAAGGTTTGTGTCATTACCTTCACACATATCACCATATACACATTCACGTAGATCATATACACATTCACGTGAATGATCGACGTGAATGTGTATATGGTGATATGTGTGAAGGTAATGGTGTGTAGGGTGAGGTATGGGTGTGAATGACCGAGGCTTCCAGAGTCTTCCTAAGGTTCACGTTATTACCTTCACACATATCACCATATACACATGTTCAATCTCAAAATGAGTTCCTATAAGATTCTGAGACTCTGGAAGCCTTGAACGTGTATAGGGTGATATGTGTGAAGGTAATGACATGAACCTTAGGAAAACTCTGGAAGCCTTGGTCATTCACACCCATACTTCACCCTACACACCATTACCTTCACACATATCACCATATACACATTCACGTGAATACGTCGATCATTCACGTGAATGTGTATATGGTGATAAGTGAGAAGGTAATGACGTGAACCTTAGGAAGACTCTGGAAGCCTTGGTCATTCACTCCCATACCTCACCCTACACACCATTACCTTCACACATATCACCATATACGCATTCACGTCGATCATTCACCCCACATACATTCCACACTACCATGCAACTTTCACTCACATGCTTCATGTTTTCACCCTAAGCCTTACCAAAATCACCAAATTTCCCCCAAGTTACCTAAAATTCACTAAATAACCCTAAATTTACTAAAATGCCCAAAATTACCAAAAATACCCAAAATTATCAGAAAAGCCCAAAATTGCCCTAATTTCTCCAAATCGCTCAATTTTCCACCCAAAGTCCCCAAAATTACCCAATTATCCTATTTTTCACCAAACTTCCCAAAATTACTAAATTCGTCCAATTTTCATCAAAGTTACTNCCCCTAAAAGAACCTGACCGTACCCATGACTCAATATAACCCATGATTAAGACTAATCTTTATGATAGGGACTTAAACACTCAAGCTCCAAGGCTGGCCACCAGGTCAAACCACTTTGAGAGTGAAATAAGCACATTTTTATGAGCCTAGTCCAAGTCAAAGCCAAGCCTAGCCTAAACCCCTTACCATTTTGATTCAACAATCATGCCCATGCTTTAAGTCAATTGACTTCACCAGCACCCACCACTGAGCTCCCTCAGTCAGATAGTGACCTCTCATGGCCTGGTAGGACACCAGGCTGCCGAAAAACCCAAACCAGAGAAGCCGCCCATGAGCCTAAACTCATAATTGAGCTCATCTAATGTGGCTCACTCCATTGACCTCTACATAAGCACCACCTTTGACCTCTTAGCTTGGACAATTGAAGCCCCTCACAGAGCTTATAAATAGGGCACCCCTTCACGACCAAATGGAAGAAGTGCTTGAACCTGGAGGAAACTCTGCCCAATTGTCTCCAAATCATTTCTACACTCACAAGAACTTCAATTCCGTCATTTTTAGCCCCTCTCCTCCACCTCAAAGCCCAAGTCCAAGCCAAATCCCAAGTTTTCAATCCAAACCCTAAATTCACTTCAAGCCATTTGATCTAGCCCAACCTTGGTCACCACAACCACAATTTGGACCCTAAAAACTACCCTTGATCCACCCAGCCCACCCTAATGGTGACATGAACCAAGAGTTCCTTGATTTGGGGAATCTCTTCCCATTTTTGGCTAAATGACTTAAGTTTGTCATCAAAAGATTAAATCCCCAACTTGATCACAATTAAACCTCCCTCTGGCTCCTTTGACCCAACTAACTACTAGATCGGTTCTGGTCGGTCGGCCTAGTGGCCAAAAAACACCATAACCGAGAGTGCCTTCCCCATGCTTTGAACCCAATTGCACCCATACAATGTGGCTAGCCTTCATTGGTTAATTTCTTTATTTATTCCTCCACATAAGCAGCCTTCGCCACCCCTTGGATTGCCCTGCTAGCCACCATGGCCATGGCTATTTAAACACCACCCCTCACGGACAAGAAGATAGATCACCCAATTCCTTGGGGAGACTCTATCAAAATTCTTTGAGAGCTTCTCCAAACCTTCCTAAGTTCAATCTCACTGTCGTTGGCCACCCATTCCCACTGTCAAAGCCCAATTTTCCTTTAAAATCTAGGGAAATTTTTTGTCACTCCATAAACCTCCACCAAACTTCAAATTGACTTGCTCTTGAGCTTCACCAAAGCACAAGGAGAAGTTCCCCACTGAAAGCCCCATCCTTTGAGTCCTCTACAACCGACCTAGACCAAGGCCGCACCACCTGTTGGTCAACCTCATATTTAAACCCCATAACAGAGAAAGGTGACGCTTCAAGCACGTTCGTGGGACTCCAGAGAAGCTTCTGCAAGCATCTAATTGAGGCCACACCTCTTGGACAAAGGTATAACTCAAAAACCCAAATTTTAGGCCCGGTTTCATCAATTGTGAAGTAGACTTGTGTTCCATGCTTGATCAATCGTATATATAGGCTTGCATTGACTAGATGAAGCTATAGGATCAAATCCCGTGTGATTTAGTTAAGTATCGAGCAAGATCTTAGGTATATCAGTTGGACTTGGGTTGGGTCTGATGGGGTCGATAGATGGTTGTCGTCCATTTGCACATGTATTAATCCAACGACGGAGGAGTCAAACGAAGGATTGGTTCATGAACCGCGTGTCGTGTGGCAAGCTGAAGTGTAAAGCACCGCAAATTAGGAGTCGTCAAATTGACGTGGGCGTCGCGTGGATAAGTAGATAATTAGGGTTTTTTTATTTAATTAAATACTGAAACTTCAAAAAATCATAACTTGGAGTAAAAAATCATTAAAATAAATTAAAAATACATTGTTGCTCAGTGAACAAAGAAGAAAATTATGAACCAAAACTAAAAATTATCTATTATGTATTTTATTTTTAATTAATTAAATACTTCACAGTATGTTTTAATTATAATTAATTAACTATCAGTCACCATTACTTAAAATTAAGAGGGTTTGTTCCTCATGTGATTAGGAGTGCTCTACNGAAAAAAATTATGAACCAAAACTAAAAATTATCTATTATGTATTTTATTTTTAATTAATTAAATACTTCACAATATGTTTTAATAATAATTAATTAACTATTAGTCACCATGACTTAAATTAAGAGGGTTTGTTCCTCATGTGATTAGGAGTGCTCTCTGATTTTTCCAAAGTTAGAGAACACCCCTAACTATTAAAACCCCAATTTTCAAGGCTAGTTACCTATTTTTGCTTAAAATAATTATATAAATTAAATATAAATCAGGAAAAATATAGGATTTATTTTGGTAAGTTCCATGTGATCATAAGACTCTAGANTTAAAACCCCAATTTTCAAGGCTAGTTACCTATTTTTGCTTAAAATAATTATATAAATTAAATATAAATCAGAAAAAATATAGGGTTTATTTTGGTAGGTTCCCTGTGATCATAAGACTCTAGAAAAAAAAATATAAATTGAGTTTAAATAATTTAGTGCATTATGTTATGTAATTAAGTCCTTAAAACCCATAAAAATTTAAATAAATAAAATATAATTTTAAAAAATCATAAAAATTGATTCACACTGAAGATAATGATAATTTTAAGTCTCTGTAAAATCTTAAAATTCATTAGAAACATATTTCACATCAAAACTTATTTTTCAATTCAAATATTTTTTAATTAAAATAGGATTTTTGCCCTAAAATAATCATAATAAATAAAATATAATTAAGAAAATTATGAAAAGTAGTTTGGAGTGNAAAATATAATTTTAAAAAATCATAAAAATTGATTCACACTGAAGATAATGATAATTTTAAGTCTCTGTAAAAATTTAAAATACATTAGAAACATATTTCATATCAAAACTTATTCTTCAATTCAAATATTTTTTAATTAAAATAGGATTTTTGCACTAAAATAATCCTAATAAATAAAATATAATTAAGAAAATTATGAAAAGTAGTTTGGAGTATTTCTTATGATCAGAGGAACCTAAGAAAAATAAAATTGGTGCTAAAATAAATAACTCATTTTAGCTAATTTTTAATTTAAAAGTAATTAAAAATAATGNTCAGAGGAACCTAAGAAAAATAAAATTGGTGCTAAAATAAATAACTCATTTTAGCTAATTTTTAATTTAAAAATAATTAAAAATAATGAAAAATCACAAAAATATAAAAATGTGCCAAAGTATCCCAAATTGCCCCTTGATTGCTTGAGACCTTTTACAATATTTTCCCAAAATTTTCTAATATAGTTATGTATTTTTAAATGCTAAAGATGTATTTTTCTTTAATTTTGCACTAAAATAATTACAATAAATAAAATAAAAGTCATAAAAATAAAATGTTTATTTCTTTGAGTTCTCTAAACTCAGAGAGACTANAAAAATCACAAAAATATAAAAATGTGCCAAAGTATCCCAAATTGTCCCTTGATTATTCGAGACCTTTTACAATATTTTCCCAAAATTTTCTAATATGGTTATGTATTTTTAAATGCTAAAAATGTATTTTTCCTTAATTTTGCACTAAAATAATTACAATAAATAAAATAAAAGTTATAAAAATAAAATGTTTATTTCTTTGAATTCTCTAAACTTAGAGAGACTAAAGAAAAATATAAAAAGTGATTTTTGGAATTAAATTATATTTTCTATTTAATTAATCTTTAAAATTAGTAAATAATTATAATAATTAAAATATAACTAAAAAATCCAGAAATTTGACCCAAGTGGTCCTCTGACTTAGGTGAACCTCTAATAACTTCTTTGAGGAATAGAGTTTTGTTTTGATTAATTAAATGAATTAACATTGAAAATCCTTATTTTTGAGTAGAAGTAATTATAAAATATTAAAAAAAAATGTATTTTCATCTTTCATATTTTAATTGACCCATGAGTGGGGTACTTTGAAAAATTTAAAGTCATTTGAGTTGAATTTAATGAATAATGAAGTGGAAAGCTTTAGGGGCAAAATGGTAATTATGAAATTTTGAAGCTCTAATTAAAATTTAGGTTAAGTCAAAGGGTAAATGTGTAATATTGATCGTGATGAACTCTTTTGGATGATTGAAACATAAGGGTTAAGAGGTAGAAACTAAGTTGTCACTTTTCTATAACAAGGGTAAAAATTTAATTTTTATAAATTATTGTGACTTGGAAGTCAACCTAATTGGATGATCCTAAGGTAGCGAGCTTGAGCTGGGAGGATAATAACTTACTTATTTGATGCCCCATAATTGGTGATTAATGTAATCTTTCAAAGAAAATTAAATCCACTTAATTTAATATTTTGATTATTGCAAACTTACCTCAAAAATTGGATTTAAGGGCTTAGTAGTGAGCTAGGCTTGATATTTAAATTTTTCTAATAAGAATTAGAAAAGAGAAATATAATTAATCATGAATACTTTTAAAACGCTATAAGCCTAACTTTAATTATGAGATGATATCCTTAATGACTTGAACTTGCCCTTAGAGGTACCCACTTACATAACTCTTAAATAAAACATCAGGTGAATGTATGAGTCACCAAGTTTCTCCTCAGGATCCGTAGCATCCTCTAGTTTTCTCCTTTTGGATTCTAAAAACAATTGTTCCTATTTGATCTTTCTCATTTGATACTCCTTTGTTCAACCTTGAAAACCTAAACATCAAAATTCTTGAAGACAATATTTTTTGATTTAAATCTAGAGTTTTCTTCAGTGACCTCAATCATTTAAGATATAATTAACTATAGGGACTTGTCCTTATAGAAAACTTTAGAACCCAACTTAATATAAACTTTATTTAATTGTTTATATTAGATAGAGAAATTTATCGGTCAACATAAAGATTTCATAGACTAAAATGGATGTCATAAATTCTTTACTTTTTTAGTATAGTTTTGTTATCAAGTAATGTGTCAACTCTTAGGGATAAACACGTCACTTGTACTTGTTTATTTAAATTATTGCATATATGAGATCGGTTCGGTCTCGTATTTTCAAAAATTAAAATATTAATCTTCAAAATTATATATATATATATATATATATATATATATATATATATATATATATATATATATATATATATATATATATATATATATATATATATATATA
>JXCR01138340.1:183994-195162 GCA_002079205.1 Phalaenopsis hybrid cultivar | reverse complement strand
GGTTTTTAGAATAGGAGTAGAAATGTAGATTTCTACCCTTTTGGAGAGATTGGAGAGGAGATTTTGAGAGAATTTCTAAGGAGATGTTCTAGCATTGCATGGATCGGCGGGAGACTTTGTGGGAGAGATTTTTTTCTTTTTTTCAAAGGGAAAAATGCTAAGTATTGTATTCTTCATTATTCTATGGTTTTATAAACACTTATCTAGTGGATTTGCTTTGGTTAAATGAAGTTTCCGTTGTGTCTTCTTCGTGCTTTGTGATGGGCTTCTCTTACTCTTTCTTCTTCCTTGGAAAAAATGGCGTAGAGAAGATTATGCCATTGTTTTCATTTTACTTTTCTTTTGTAATGAGTAGAATTCAGTTTAGGAAATGTGATGGGCTTCTCTTACTCTCTCTTCTTGTTTGGAAATAATGGTATGAGAAGATTATGCATTTGTGATGGGCTTCCCTTACTCTCTCTTCTTGTTTGGAAATAATGGTATGAGAAGATTATATTATTGTTTTCATTTTACTTTTCTTTTGTAATGAGTAGAGTTCAGTTTAGGAAATGTGATGGGCTTCTCTTACTCTCTCTTCTTGTTTGGAAATAATGGTATGAGAAGATTATGCATTTGTGATGGGCTTCCCTTACTCTCTCTTCTTGTTTGGAAATAATGGTATGAGAAGATTATATTATTGTTTTCATTTTACTTTTCTTTTGTAATGAGTAGAATTCATGTTTAGGATTTTGTGATGCATGTTAGAAGTGAATTTAATTATAATTGTGATGGTTTTTACTTGCACTTTATTTACATTACAATAAAGGTCTGTTGTAGTATTAAAATTANCATAGAGAATTAAATCATCTTAATTTAATATTTTGATTATTGCAAACTTACCTCAAAAATTGGATTTAAGGGTTTAGTAGTGAGCTAGGCTTGATATTTAAATTTTTCTAATAAGGATTAGAAAAGAGAAATATAATTAATCATGAATACTTTTAAAACACTATAAGCCTAACATTAATTATGAGATGAGATCCTTAATGACTTGAACTTGCCCTTAAGGGCACCCACTTACATAACTCTTAAATAAAACATCAGGTGAAGGTCTGAGTCACCAAGTTTCTCCTCAGGATCCGTAGCATCCTCTAGTTTTCTCCCTTTGGATTCTAAGAAAAATTGTTCCTATTTGATCTTTCTCATTTGATACTCCTTTATTTGACCTTGAAAACCCTAAACATCGAAATTCTTGAAGACAATATTTTCTGATTTAAATCTAGAGTTTCCTTAAGTGACCTCAATCATTTAAGATATAATTAACTATAGGGACTTGCCTTTATAGAAAAGTTTAGAACCAAACTTAATATAAACCTTATCTAATTGTTTATATTAGATAGAGAAATTTATCGGTCAACATAAAAGTTTCAAAAACTAAAATGGATGTCATAAATTCTTTATTTTTTTAATATAGTCTTGTTATCAAGTAATGTGTCAACTCTTTGGGATAAGCACGTCACTTGTACTCGTTTATTTAAATTATTGCATATATGAGATCGGTTCGATCTCTGACCAAAGAAAAATATGTTGAGATTTTCATACCTATTTTGCACCGATTTTGATGATATTGCACTTTAAAGAAAGATATTTTTGATATTTTATTGTAGGTATGATGAATTATGGTTATCGGAGCAAAAAAAATAAAAACGGTGCAATTTAGAGCAAAAACGAGCAATAAATAAAATTTTGCCCTGTCACATTTCGATAAGTCTTTCGATTTTTAATCTCTTTTACACTTCTTGCATATTTTTGATTGAGATTACACTTTAAAGGAAGGTTGTTTTCATGCTTATTTTGTAGGGCTATCTTTTATCAATGCAACGCAACTGAAATGGGGCGAAACGGAGGTAAAACGGAGCCAAACGGAGCGAAACGGTGAAGCTGCGCAGTCTGCCCGCCGACGGCGTCAAAACGGGGCCGACGGTGAGATTTACCAGAGAAGACCGAAAAACGACAGAAAAGCTTGCCGACAGCGCCCTCGAGCCTGTCGACAGCGCCCGGGACGACTATGGACCGACTTTTGGCTGTTATGGACTGAAATTCAATGTATTTAGACGCTTTTTGGAAGGGTGCTTGTGGTAACTCTTCAAACTTCGTCCCTACACTTTAAAAGAATGAATTTAGGTTAGAAAAAGAGGGATTTTGGTGAGGGGAATGTTAGGAAAAGTGTGAAGAAANATATATATATATATATATATATATATATATATATATATATATATATATATATATATATATATATATATATATATATATATATATATAATTAAAATATCACACTTTCCCATGTTGACGACCGACAATGGCCAACTGAGGCACCATAATCCTCAAGTTAGAATACTCAAGCCTTCTATTGGAGGAGGCAACTATCTATTGATTGAGCCACCTCAGTTGTTAGATGACCACCTGACAACTAGCTTAACCCAACCTGAAACAACAAAAAATGACTTTCAGCCACCTTAGGAAGTTTAACCACGAACTCCATCTTATGTGGCCTCCTTTTTCAATAGTGGCTGACCATTGTCAAACTTCTCTTTTGCTAAGATCACCTTCACTATTTTTTCTAGCTGAACCATGCGCCACCATGGCTATACCACNAACCCAACCTGAAACAACAAAAAATGACTTTCAGCCACCTTAGGAAGTTTAACCACGAACTCCATCTTATGTAGCCTCCTTTTTCAATAGTGGCTGACCACTGTCAAACTTCTCTTTTGCTAAGATCACCTTCACTATTTTTTTCTAGCTGAACCATGCGCCACCATGGCTATACCATAACAAATTTTGCCAACCACTTTCTTATTAACTCACTCGAACCAAGGCTCTCAAGGGTAATTCAACTAAGTGCACCAGCCGTCTTTAAACTGAGCTCCTATGATTTAACTTACACACATTCACACCCCACCCCCGACCTAATAGGTCTTATCTTCCTCAATTGGTCATCTGCTATCCTTCATGAGCTCTTAAGAAAATTAAAGATTAATTTCCTCATTTCTAGACTTTCTGCTTGCTTTAGCGGCTGACTTCACATGTAGTCATCTCAAGGTGTTGTCCTCTAGAGCAATTTAAGTGTCATAAGCCCCAGGTATTTAAAGCAATGTTGATCGTCTCCTCGTCCTCCAACTTTTAACCATGGTAATTGCATTTTACCTCTACATTCAAGTTATTCCCCAAAATCATCCCTCCATGCGCTTGATTCTGAAAACTTGGAGAAGGAACCTTGGTTAAGGACATTCCTAACCATAAGATCGTAGAAACCTATTCCCTATGATCTATTTTGAATTAAAAAAAAATCAAAATCTGATCATTAGAATGATTGGATCACATGAATTTGAGTGAACAATGCTCTTCCTTTTGGTTGGAGATCAAAGAAGACATCACAATTGCATGTCCCCATAGTTTGGGAAGGATGGCATTGATGTCATTTTTAGAAAACAAATTGATCCTTTGGGCCCCCATTTAATTGGGATAGCATGTCTGCTACAAAGAAAGTGTAGTTGTGTCAGTTGCCATGTTGGCAGGAAATGCAACATCCCTTTAATAATTAATTAAACTATTTAATTGGCTCAATTTTATTGCCAGAACTTAGAAAGATTATACCAAAATAAATATAAATATAAGAAATTAAATGAAATTCCCTTTTATTTTTCGACACCCTTAATTGGAGTTTTCCTCAACTGAAATCCTAAAACACCTAATTGACCTGATTTATATAATTAATTAATTAAATTAATAATTGAATCCTATGTCCAATTGCGCAATCCTAGAAGTCTAGTTGGTGGGTGTTTAGAGGCTTATGAAAGGGTTTAGGGTGGTTTATTGTTTGGTTAAGTTTATTAATTAACCAATTTAATTAATGAATTGCTTGATTAACCTGAAATTTAACTTAAACTTTAACATTAAATAATTAAACAATAACTCATCTAAGATTTATAAAATTTTAATTTAATAATCACTAATAAACCATTAAACCTAAAATTTATAAATTATAATTAATTAATTAATTTCAATAATAAAAATTTAATTAATTAATAAATTTTAGGAAAATAATAACTCTTAAAATTCGAAACCAAAATTCCTAGAATTTTTTTCTAGAAGGGTGGACCTCATCTACAATCTTTTGGAAAATTTCATAATTTTCTTAGACTAATTAAATTTCACAAATTAATTAAATTATTTAATCAAGAGAATTCTATATTCAAATGAAAATAAAATAATTCAAAATTTAACTGTATCTTGTTTCATTGCCTCATTCCATATAAAATATACATTATATTGGTGTCAGTTCATTCAGATTTTTGGTCATATAATTAATGAGATTCAAATGTGCGAACCGGTTGGCTCTTTAATATGTAGAATGTGTAAGACTCCTAGGGTCCCGGGTTCGAGGCTCGTCTTAGACAGCACATAGGTGGTTCCTAAACACTTTATGATCCATTTTTTAAAAAAAATCAATGAGATTCATACAAAGAATAATGAATAGTAATAAGATTCAAATTATTTAGGTGACTTGAGAAAGCATAGAAAAATTAACTTTTTAACCATCAACAAAATGTAAAATAAAAACTTTAGGCCAACTTGCAAGTCAAATTTGTTTAAATATTCCTAGAAATATTTAGAAGTAAATTTTCTTATGATCAACATTACACAATCCTCATTTACAATTTGTATTTCATCTCTTTATCATCATATTATTATAAATTTAAATAATACTACGGTTTATGTAAAACTGAACCATTTAAATCCGATTTTATCAAAATTTTGGTTTGATTGGGTACTTTAGATTTTGAATTTTAGTTAAAATAGACCATGGCTTCTTTGGATTGGCCCTGACATGATTTCATGACCTTATTTTTTGTTGATTAGTTTTAGTGTGGTTAGCTCAAATATGGGCCCTATAACTCCAAGTGAGTTCTATTAGACCCCCTAGCCTGTCTTATAAAGCCAAGAGCATAGTGGTGATCACTTTAGAACATGAAATTGCATAGAAATGCCTTTCTATGACTCGATTGGCATTGAGTTGGCTGGTATAGATGGTTGGTCTGTGTTTTGGTGTTTGGTCATCGTTCAATTGATTCCCTCCTTGCATATAGTCTTGATTGAACTCCATGATGTGGATTTTATGTATGCATTGTAAATAGTTTTCAATACTACAGCACACACGACAACATAAATAGTAAATATGCAGATCAATCACAATAAAAATCACTTCAGTATAAATAGTTTTATATTTTAAAATTTTTAAGCTGTCAATCCTAGTAATTATGCAAGTATATGTATTGCTCAAGTAAAAAAAAGGCTCAAATGGAGTCTTAAGTATATATCTCACAGGGAGGTGGAAATTCTTATGGTTATAACTTAAACCAAAATATTTAAACAGTAAAAATTTAAGTAAGAAAAGCAAATATAAAGTAAATTTAATGTATGCTAAATGAAATGCAGCTAAATGAACTAAGTTAACTAAGCTAATTTCTAAACTTCAAAGTTAAACTTACCGAGACAAAATAAAGTTTCGTAACAAAGAGTTCAAATTTTAGAAAACATCCTTTCCCTTTATAATGAGTTTGTGGTTAGTGAAATAATTAAAATCATTTAAAATTATATAAAATTATATTGTGTCAAATATGAGCAATCATATTATTTACCATCTATCGAGTGCATAAAGAACAGTGGTTAATCCAGAGTTTGGTCCCAAAATCCGTGGTTAAGCTGAGAGGATACTGACTCCCACTCCAGAGCTCTCACTTCCCCTTCACCTGAGAGCTAACAATCTTGCTTTAGTTTCCACGCAACTGGACCAAATTGAGGACTAAGAATTTTAGTCTATCACCATGAAATCTCCAATTCTATGCCCATCAAAATATATTTCCCTATTTATTTGCACTCAACTCCATAGACTACATTCTCATCCATGAAATTGAATGTGACTCTCACATTGTTGTAGAAAACATAACCCTTTCGAATCTTATGTTTCTCAATAAATTTTAACATTTCAATTGGACCGATCAAAAAGTAAATAAAGATCAGAGTTTGAATCATCACAATTTATTGACATTTAAAACCTTGCACAATAATATTAATTCCTTAAAAAAACATATCTCATTGTAGGGAGAAAGACAAAGAAGACAAGTCAAAATTCATGAGGAGGATAAGACAAACATGGATTATATATATAAAAATAAGTTTACAAAATAAAGAAAGGAAAGAACACAACTTATCTCACACTCCTACTCAAGCAAATCCCTTGAAGTTCCCTTGAAGTACTTTTTCTTTTTAGAATCACACTCAATTCTCTCTTAGAAATGTAATGAAAAAGAATTTTCTCACCTTCCCTCTTTTCTTATAATCTCTAGAAGAAAATCCTCTCCAAAACCCAGCTCTCTCCTTACTCAATTTCACATAGGATTCAATGACTAATCCAATAAATCCTCTCCAAAATCATCTTCTCTGTAAAATGGCGCATCTGGCGCCAGTATGCTGAAAAACTGCATTATGACTCCAATTTTTTTCATTTTTGCTCCAAATGCTTAAAATTAATATACCTGCACCAAAACATGAAATTAACATTTTTTAAAGTGCAATATCACCAAATTTAAGCAAAAAATGTATCCATAAAATTGCACTTATTTTTGGTATATCACTCCACTAGACCCTAACTTGCTTTGTGATTAGGAATTTAGTGGCCATACCACTTTGAAACTTGGAGAACTAATGTTTTGCTTAGGAGTAATTTGGCTTACTCCCAATGGATTTTTGCCTTGCATAAATAATAAATTAAGGACAAAGTGGTTTTAAATCTAAACTTACTTTAACGAAAGCCAAATTCAAACTTATAACATAAAATGGACCCAAATCAAGGTTAAAAGAAATTTCAACATAAATTTAATGCTAAATTTAATCCAACTTTAATTAAAACTTAAACACTAAATAAACTTAAGTTAAACAAAATCAAAATCAAAATTAATTTATTCAAAAATTAAACTAAACATATGCTAAATGTAAGATTAATTTGAACATAATCTAAAATAAATCAATTTAATCTAATTGAAATTTAATTTGAACATATTCTAATACAAATTAATTTAATCTAATTGAAACCTAATAAAGCCTAAATTTAAGACACATTTTGATTAAACATTAAAACTTAATTAGAAACTAACTTAAATCAAAACCATAACCACTTAATTTAAATTTAATTTAAGCTTAAAACAAACCTATGTTAGAGCTACAAACAAAAAATCAAATTTACTAATAAAACCAAACTAAGTTAACCAAAATTAATTTAAAATAAATTATATAACTCTAAATCTAAATCTAAGAGCAATTGAAATAATCACATAAACCAATCCCAACTAAACAAATCTTAACCTAAAATTAATCAAACCTACATGAAATTTCCTTTTGTTTTTTTGGTGCCCTTAATTGGGGTTTTCCCCAACTGAAATCCTAAAATACCTAATTGACTTGATTTATATAAATAATTAATTGAATTGATCATTGAACCCTATGTGCAATTGAGCAATCCTAAAGTTTAGTTAGTGGGTGTTTAGAGGCTTATGAAAGGGTTTATGGTGGTTTATTATTTGGTATAGTTTATTAATTAACCAATTTAACTAATGAATTGCTTAATTAACTTGAAATTCAACTTAAATATTAACATTAAATAATTAAACAATTACACATCTAAGATTTATGAAATTTTAATTTAATAATTACCTTAATATTAATAAACCATTAAACCTAAAATGTATCAATTGTAATTAATTAATTAATTTCTATGATAAAAATTTAATTAATGAATCAAATTTCAAGAAAATAATAACACTTAAACTTCAAAACCAAAATATATGGAATTTTTTTCTGAAAAGGTGGGACCTCATCTACAATCTTCTAGAAAATTTTATAATTTTCTTAGACTAAATAAATTTCACGAATTAAATGAATTATTTAATCAAGAGAATTCTATGAAATTCAAATGAAATTAAAATAATTCAAAATTTCACTATATCTTGTTCCATTGCCTCATTCCGTTTAAAATATACATTATATCAGTACCAGATTATTCAGTTTTTTGGACATATAATTAATGAGATTTAGATATGTGAGCCGGTTAGCTCTTTGGCAAGTAGAATGTATAAAACTTCTAGGATCCCGAGTTCAAGGCTCGTCTTGGACAACACATAGGTAGATCCCAAACACATTGTGATCCAATTTTTTTAAAAAACTAATGAGATTCATATAAAGAAGAATGAATAGTAATAAGATTCAAATTATTTTGGTGACTTGAGAAAGCATAGAAAAATTAACTTTCTAATCATCAACAAAATGTAAACTAAAAACTTTAGGTCAACTTGCAAGTCAAATTTGTGTAAATCTTCCTAAAAATAATTAGAAGTAAACTTTCTTGTGATCAACATTGCACAATCCTCATTTATATTTCTTACTTCACCTCGTTATCATCATATTCTTATACATTTAAATAATACTATGCTTTATGTAAAACCGAACCATTTAAACCCGATTTTATCAAAATTTTGTTTGATTGGGTACTTTTAGATTTTGAACTTCGGTTAAAATTGATTTTTCCAATTTAAAAATCGAACCATCCATACAGACTGGATCCAATTATGTTCGAAAGACTATCATCAAGTTAGGTTTCGAAAGACTTGAAAGATATGTTTATTGAATGACTTGAAATGTTGACTAATTCACATCTTCCAGAATGCCAGAATTTGGCATACGACCTTAGAATTTCAGTAGTGGCTTAAGCTTATGCATAGATTTGGCGTGAGATTGTTACAAAAAAAAGAGACCAGACACCTATGGCTATGTCTGAATTTTTTATTTTCCTTTATATTTAAAGCCCGTGATAGGAAAGAGAAATGAATTTAGAATATGAGAATATCGAGGTAGAAGAAGGTGATTTATAAAATCAAGTCTCGATGAAATTTAGTGCAAGGAAGACTATAATACAAGTTATTGGTATTATATACATTATATATACATCATTTCAACTTATATCAACCCTTCACAAGCATAGTTTTACATTGATTAAATGTGTACGCTGTTATCCACGAAAAAATTCCCAAATTTTGAAGGTGCTTTCGATTAGGGNAAATAATTAAAATAATTAAAATATAACTCAAAAAATCCAGAAATTTGGTCCAAGTGGTCCTCTGACTTACGTGAACCTCTAATAACTTCTTTGGGGAATGGAGTTTTGTATTGATTAATTAACTGAATTAACATTGAAAATCCTTATTTTGAGTAAAAATAATTATAAAAAATTAAATATTAATAAAAAAAATTGTATTTTCATCTTTCATATTTTAATTGACCCATGAGTGGGGTACTTTGAAAATTTTAAAGTCATTTAAGTTGAATTTAATGAATAATGAAGTGGAAAGCTTTAGGGGCAAAATGGTAATTATGAGATTTTGAAGCTCTAATTAAAAGTTAGGTTAAGTCAAAGGGTAAATGAGTAATATTGATCGTGATGAACTCTTTTGGATGATTGAAACATAAGGGTTAAGAGGTAGAAACTAAGTTGTCACTTTTCTATAACAAGGGAAAATTTAATTTTTATAAATTATTGTGACTTGGAAGTCAACCTAATTGAATGATCCTAAGGTAGCAAGCTTGAGCTAGGAGGATAGTAACTTACTTATTTGATGCCCCTTAATTGGTGATTAATGTAATCTTTCATAGAGAATTAAATCATCTTAATTTAATATTTTGATTATTGCAAACTTACCTCAAAAATTGGATTTAAGGGTTTAGTAGTGAGCTAGGCTTGATATTTAAATTTTTCTAATAAGGATTAGAAAAGAGAAATATAATTAATCATGAATACTTTTAAAACACTATAAGCCTAACATTAATTATGAGATGAGATCCTTAATGACTTGAACTTGCCCTTAAGGGCACCCACTTACATAACTCTTAAATAAAACATCAGGTGAAGGTCTGAGTCACCAAGTTTCTCCTCAGGATCCGTAGCATCCTCTAGTTTTCTCCCTTTGGATTCTAAGAAAAATTGTTCCTATTTGATCTTTCTCATTTGATACTCCTTTATTTGACCTTGAAAACCCTAAACATCGAAATTCTTGAAGACAATATTTTCTGATTTAAATCTAGAGTTTCCTTAAGTGACCTCAATCATTTAAGATATAATTAACTATAGGGACTTGCCTTTATAGAAAAGTTTAGAACCAAACTTAATATAAACCTTATCTAATTGTTTATATTAGATAGAGAAATTTATCGGTCAACATAAAAGTTTCAAAAACTAAAATGGATGTCATAAATTCTTTATTTTTTTAATATAGTCTTGTTATCAAGTAATGTGTCAACTCTTTGGGATAAGCACGTCACTTGTACTCGTTTATTTAAATTATTGCATATATGAGATCGGTTCGATCTCTGACCAAAGAAAAATATGTTGAGATTTTCATACCTATTTTGCACCGATTTTGATGATATTGCACTTTAAAGAAAGATATTTTTGATATTTTATTGTAGGTATGATGAATTATGGTTATCGGAGCAAAAAAAATAAAAACGGTGCAATTTAGAGCAAAAACGAGCAATAAATAAAATTTTGCCCTGTCACATTTCGATAAGTCTTTCGATTTTTAATCTCTTTTACACTTCTTGCATATTTTTGATTGAGATTACACTTTAAAGGAAGGTTGTTTTCATGCTTATTTTGTAGGGCTATCTTTTATCAATGCAACGCAACTGAAATGGGGCGAAACGGAGGTAAAACGGAGCCAAACGGAGCGAAACGGTGAAGCTGCGCAGTCTGCCCGCCGACGGCGTCAAAACGGGGCCGACGGTGAGATTTACCAGAGAAGACCGAAAAACGACAGAAAAGCTTGCCGACAGCGCCCTCGAGCCTGTCGACAGCGCCCGGGACGACTATGGACCGACTTTTGGCTGTTATGGACTGAAATTCAATGTATTTAGACGCTTTTTGGAAGGGTGCTTGTGGTAACTCTTCAAACTTCGTCCCTACACTTTAAAAGAATGAATTTAGGTTAGAAAAAGAGGGATTTTGGTGAGGGGAATGTTAGGAAAAGTGTGAAGAAAATTTAGGGTTTTTAGAATAGGAGTAGAAATGTAGATTT
>JXCR01138340.1:167737-180942 GCA_002079205.1 Phalaenopsis hybrid cultivar | reverse complement strand
TTTCCCTTTATAATGAGTTTGTGGTTAGTGAAATAATTAAAATCATTTAAAATTATATAAAATTATATTGTGTCAAATATGAGCAATCATATTATTTACCATCTATCGAGTGCATAAAGAACAGTGGTTAATCCAGAGTTTGGTCCCAAAATCCGTGGTTAAGCTGAGAGGATACTGACTCCCACTCCAGAGCTCTCACTTCCCCTTCACCTGAGAGCTAACAATCTTGCTTTAGTTTCCACGCAACTGGACCAAATTGAGGACTAAGAATTTTAGTCTATCACCATGAAATCTCCAATTCTATGCCCATCAAAATATATTTCCCTATTTATTTGCACTCAACTCCATAGACTACGNGCTTTAGTTTCCACGCAACTGGACCAAATTGAGGACTAAGAATTTTAGTCTATCACCATGAAATCTCCAATTATATGCCCATCAAAATATATTTCCCTATTTATTTGCACTCAACTCCATAGACTACATTCTCATCCATGAAATTGAATGTGACTCTCACATTGTTGTAGAAAACATAACCCTTTCGAATCTTATGTTTCTCAATAAATTTTAACATTTCAATTGGACCGATCAAAAAGTAAATAAAGATCAGAGTTTGAATCATCACAATTTATTGACATTTAAAACCTTGCACAATAATATTAATTCCTTAAAAAAACATATCTCATTGTAGGGAGAAAGACAAAGAAGACAAGTCAAAATTCATGAGGAGGATAAGACAAACATGGATTATATATATAAAAATAAGTTTACAAAATAAAGAAAGGAAAGAACACAACTTATCTCACACTCCTACTCAAGCAAATCCCTTGAAGTTCCCTTGAAGTACTTTTTCTTTTTAGAATCACACTCAATTCTCTCTTAGAAATGTAATGAAAAAGAATTTTCTCACCTTCCCTCTTTTCTTATAATCTCTAGAAGAAAATCCTCTCCAAAACCCAGCTCTCTCCTTACTCAATTTCACATAGGATTCAATGACTAATCCAATAAATCCTCTCCAAAATCATCTTCTCTGTAAAATGGCGCCTCTGGCGCCAGTATGCTGAAAAACTGCATTATGACTCCAATTTTTTTCATTTTTGCTCCAAATGCTTAAAATTAATATACCTGCACCAAAACATGAAATTAACATTTTTTAAAGTGCAATATCACCAAATTTAAGCAAAAAATGTATCCATAAAATTGCACTTATTTTTGGTATATCACTCCACTAGACCCTAACTTGCTTTGTGATTAGGAATTTAGTGGCCATACCACTTTGAAACTTGGAGAACTAATGTTTTGCTTAGGAGTAATTTGGCTTACTCCCAATGGATTTTTGCCTTGCATAAATAATAAATTAAGGACAAAGTGGTTTTAAATCTAAACTTACTTTAACGAAAGCCAAATTCAAACTTATAACATAAAATGGACCCAAATCAAGGTTAAAAGAAATTTCAACATAAATTTAATGCTAAATTTAATCCAACTTTAATTAAAACTTAAACACTAAATAAACTTAAGTTAAACAAAATCAAAATCAAAATTAATTTATTCAAAAATTAAACTAAACATATGCTAAATGTAAGATTAATTTGAACATAATCTAAAATAAATCAATTTAATCTAATTGAAATTTAATTTGAACATATTCTAATACAAATTAATTTAATCTAATTGAAACCTAATAAAGCCTAAATTTAAGACACATTTTGATTAAACATTAAAACTTAATTAGAAACTAACTTAAATCAAAACCATAACCACTTAATTTAAATTTAATTTAAGCTTAAAACAAACCTATGTTAGAGCTACAAACAAAAAATCAAATTTACTAATAAAACCAAACTAAGTTAACCAAAATTAATTTAAAATAAATTATATAACTCTAAATCTAAATCTAAGAGCAATTGAAATAATCACATAAACCAATCCCAACTAAACAAATCTTAACCTAAAATTAATCAAACCTACATGAAATTTCCTTTTGTTTTTTTGGTGCCCTTAATTGGGGTTTTCCCCAACTGAAATCCTAAAATACCTAATTGACTTGATTTATATAAATAATTAATTGAATTGATCATTGAACCCTATGTGCAATTGAGCAATCCTAAAGTCTAGTTAGTGGGTGTTTAGAGGCTTATGAAAGGGTTTATGGTGGTTTATTATTTGGTTTAGTTTATTAATTAACCAATTTAACTAATGAATTGCTTAATTAACTTGAAATTCAACTTAAATATTAACATTAAATAATTAAACAATTACACATCTAAGATTTATGAAATTTTAATTTAATAATTACCTTAATATTAATAAACCATTAAACCTAAAATGTATCAATTGTAATTAATTAATTAATTTTTATGATAAAAAATTAATTAATGAATCAAATTTCAAGAAAATAATAACACTTAAAATTCAAAACCAAAATATATGGAATTTTTTTCTGGAAAGGTGGGACCTCATCTACAATCTTCTAGAAAATTTCATAATTTTCTTAGACTAAATAAATTTCACGAATTAAATGAATTATTTAATCAAGAGAATTCTATGAAATTCAAATGAAATTAAAATAATTCAAAATTTCACTATATCTTGTTCCATTGCCTCATTCCGTATAAAATATATATTATATCAGTACCAGATTATTCAGTTTTTTGGTCATATAATTAATAAGATTCAGATGTGTGAACCGGTTAGCTCTTTGGTAGGCAGAATGTGTAAAACTCCTAGGATCCCGAGTTCGAGGCTCGTCTTGGACAACACATAGGTAGATCCCAAACACTTTGTGATACAATTTAAAAAAAAAAAAACTAATGAGATTCATATAAAGAAGAATGAATAGTAATAAGATTCAAATTATTTTGGTGACTTGAGAAAGCATAAAATAATTAACTTTTTAATCATCAACAAAATGTAAAATAAAAACTTTAGGTCAACTTGCAAGTCAAGTTTGTGTAAATCTTCCTAAAATTATTTAGAAGTAAACTTTCTTGTGATCAACATTGCACAATCCTCATTTATATTTTTTTACTTCATCTCGTTATCATCATATTCTTATACGTTTAAATAATACTGCGGTTTATGTAAAACCGAACCATTTAAACCCGATTTTATCAACATTTTGTTTGATTGGGTACTTTTAGATTTTGAACTTCGGTTAAAATCGATTTTCCCAATTTAAAAATCGAACCATCCAGACAGACTGGATCCAATTATGTTCGAAAGACTATCATCAAGTTAGGTTTCCAAAGACTTGAAAGATATGTTTATTGAATGGCTTGAAATGTTGACTAATTCACATCTTCCAGAATGCCAGAATTTGGCATACGACCTTAGAATTTCAGTAGTGGCTTAAGCTTATGCATAGATTTGGCGTGAGATTGTTACAAAAAAAAGAGACCAAACACCTATGGCTATGGTTGATTTTTTTTTTCCTTCATATTTAAAGCCAGTGATAGGAAAGAGAAATGAATTTAGAATATGAGAATCTCGAGGTAGAAGAAGGTGATTTATAAAATAAAGTCTCGATGAAATTTAGTGCAAGGAAGACTATAATACAAGTTATTGGTATTATATACATTATATATACATCATTTCAACTTATATCAACCCTTCACAAGCATAGTTTTACATTGATTAAATGTGTACGCTGTTGTCCACGAAAAAATTCCCAAATTTTGAAGGTGCTTTCGATTAGGCCTCTCAAAAACGGCTCGTTGTTCGCGAACAGCTCGTGTTGGACTCGTTCGCTAAGTTAACGAACGGAACATGAACAAAATTTTTTTCGTTCATGTTTGACTTGTTTTGGCTCGAAATACTATTCGTTAATTATATATATTGATGAATAGTATTTTTAAAAAAAATTTAATTGACTATAATGTTATAAAGATTTATAATCAATTAAAAGATTTAATTAAGAAAATAGAATAAAAATTATTAAATTAGATTCCAATGATATTTTAATACAAACAATATCTTTTAAATCTTGCCTCAACCCTTAACATCTTATAGCTTTGTGATTAGGATTGTCAAAATGGCCCTTTGTTCGTGGACAACGCTCGTGTTCAGCTCATTTACACCGCTACTTTTGATCGAGTTGTAGCTAAATATTGGATTCTACAGTTAGAGAAAATTTTCAAAGTAATGGAATGAGCTGAAAAAAATAATGAGCTAGCAATGTTTATGCTGGAAGAGATGTAAAACAATTTAGTTCATTAATAAAGAAGTAGCACATTATAAGCTGACTATTCTTAACAATTTCAAGATACATATTTTCCACAGCATATCATGACAAGGAGGAGCGAAATTCCCCTTTCAACGCAAGGGATCTTTCTATTACAGAACAGTTGAGTAAATTTGAAGAGTTATCATCGCTTGCAAAGTATATTATATAGTCATCAGAGAATAAGAAGAGGAGGTTTCACATTAGAGGCGCAAATGGCTACTCTAGGAGCAATTATTACATCCCGACTCCCGACGTAATTTACGTCCGATTCTAATGGTTGGTACACTTGAGATTGGTCAGTGTTAGAATTTGTGGGCTCACCGTAATACATTTGTCTAGTGGGTCCACCGTAATACATTGAGATTGGTCAGTGTTAGAATTTGAGGGGCACACTTGACACGTGACGCCCCACTATTGGACTCTGGATGCAGATGCTGCTGCAAAATAAAAGCAACAACAAATACGAACATGGACGAGCATTCTAACGCAAATTAGTTAAAAAATGTGTATTTTAACCCCAACCTTATAATGTCTCGAATCGAATCAAATGGCATTAAGTAGGTAAATTAGAATAAAAAAACAAATCAATGAATGCCCATTCAACTCAGGGAGTATGTATTTGCTTTTGGTTTATTTTTATGGAGTTCTATTTGATTCTGGATCAAAACATTCGTTCATATCAAATCTTTAGAGATAATCCTCCAAAATTGTATGCACTACGCACACATTCACTAAAATTCCTATATATTGGGAAATATTGTTCTTATCATTAGGGAAATATTGTTCTTATCCATGAAGGTGGTGATGGCACACAAAATTTAAGGATGTATATCTTGAGTGCCATGTTGCATGGAAATTATGAAAGTTTAATTAATGAAAAAAAAAAAGGGTAACTTTATGACTTATTGGGTTTAGGATCTATCAAACCTAATTTGTCATTTTGAGGAAAAAAATAATATTTGGAAAAGATATGTATGAACATGTAACAGATTTTGTGGTATTGCGGTGGTATTCACCACAATACCACTAAATACCATTAATCTGCATGGCCAATTCCACACGTAATATTCGCTCTTTTTTGAGAGGCTATAATTTGTTATATCTTAAGAAGATTTAACTTTTTTTGATAGAACTCTACAACTTTGTATTGATCACCATCGTGGAACTTATTGGGTAAGAATAAATAATAAATTTCATTTGCCTAATTATTGGGATTCTTTATTGTTTATAATGAACAAAAGTTTTTTTTAAAAAATGGATATGTGCATAATTTTGGAAGGAAATGTATATTGAATAATTTTTTAAACAAAGTATGATCATTATGAGTTTATATGCTTGTTATCTTATGTAATAAACACATTAGTAGCTTTTTATAAATTTAATGAATAAAATGTTTCATCCATATGTTGCTCAATTTGTCCTAACATTTTTATAATGGTTTAATTTGCTTTAATTACTTAGAGGCCAATAAAAATAAAATTTTAAGAATGTATTCCAAACGTTATGTCCTTGAGAAATTTATAAAATATGTGTGCTTATTAGAAAAAAAAACTAGTATTTTTTAGAGGTAATTGTAGTAGCAATATGATACATATGTATAGATTCTTGCTCAAATGATAAAATAATAAGTATTTGAATTATTTATGATTATAATTAAAATATTAAATTCATCTAAATGATATTATTACAAGAGACTTATTAATCTTTAATTTTGAATAACATTACCTTTAACTAATTTGATTAAAAAAAGTTGACCTAGCATCAATCAAATGAGGAGTGTGAGAAGTTCTGATGAGTCTAAGCAAAAACAAATCTCTAAAACCATTATCTACACTAGAAGAAGCCAAAGATTTTGAAAAATATAATAATGCTTGCATAGTCAATTGGGATGTGTTGTAATGTGATGAGATAAAATGTTTGTGTTTGTCCCTAGAAAACTAATGGTGCTGCAAGAAATAAATTATCCAAACCATGATCTAAAAGTCACTACAATACTTTCTATTTACAATATGTTATTTCTATTTATATAGAAAAATATAAAATATGTACTAATCATGGAAATTTAATAATATACCTTTTTAGCCAAAAGCAACTCAATTTTAAACAAAAAATATTGAAAGATGGAACGAGAGATTATTTGTATATGATCTATTATAATCCTTGAAATTCCTACTTTATCAGTGGTGTCATCAAAGAGCATTGAAACAAAATTATGANTGAAAGATGGAACGAGAGATTATTTGTATATGATCTATTATAATCCTTGAAATTCCTACTTTATCAGTGGTGCNAAATCTTCCTAAAATTATTTAGAAGTAAACTTTCTTGTGATCAACATTGCACAATCCTCATTTATATTTTTTACTTCATCTTATTATCATCATATTCTTATACATTTAAATAATACTGCGGTTTATGTAAAACCGAACCATTTAAACCCGATTTTATCAAAATTTTGTTTGATTGGGTACTTTTAGATTTTGAACTTCGGTTAAAATCGATTTTTNAAATCTTCCTAAAATTATTTAGAAGTAAACTTTCTTGTGATCAACATTGCACAATCCTCATTTATATTTTTTTACTTCATCTCGTTATCATCATATTCTTATACGTTTAAATAATACTGCGGTTTATGTAAAACCGAACCATTTAAACCCGATTTTATCAACATTTTGTTTGATTGGGTACTTTTAGATTTTGAACTTCGGTTAAAATCGATTTTCCCAATTTAAAAATCGAACCATCCAGACAGACTGGATCCAATTATGTTCGAAAGACTATCATCAAGTTAGGTTTCCAAAGACTTGAAAGATATGTTTATTGAATGGCTTGAAATGTGACTAATTCATATCTTCCAGAATGCCAGAATTTGGCATACGACCTTAGAATTTCAGTAGTGGCTTAAGCTTATGCATAGATTTGGCGTGAGATTGTTACAAAAAAAAGAGACCAAACACCTATGGCTATGGTTGATTTTTTTTTTCCTTCATATTTAAAGCCAGTGATAGGAAAGAGAAATGAATTTAGAATATGAGAATCTCGAGGTAGAAGAAGGTGATTTATAAAATAAAGTCTCGATGAAATTTAGTGCAAGGAAGACTATAATACAAGTTATTGGTATTATATACATTATATATACATCATTTCAACTTATATCAACCCTTCACAAGCATAGTTTTACATTGATTAAATGTGTACGCTGTTGTCCACGAAAAAATTCCCAAATTTTGAAGGTGCTTTCGATTAGGCCTCTCAAAAACGGCTCGTTGTTCGCTAACAGCTCGTGTTGGACTCGTTCGCTAAGTTAACGAACGGAACATGAACAAAATTTTTTTCGTTCATGTTTGACTTGTTTTGGCTCGAAATACTATTCGTTAATTATATATATTGATGAATAGTATTTTTAAAAAAAATTTAATTGACTATAATGTTATAAAGATTTATAATCAATTAAAAGATTTAATTAAGAAAATAGAATAAAAATTATTAAATTAGATTCCAATGATATTTTAATACAAACAATATCTTTTAAATCTTGCCTCAACCCTTAACATCTTATAGCTTTGTGATTAGGATTGTCAAAATGGCCCTTTGTTCGTGGACAACGCTCGTGTTCAGCTCATTTACACCGCTACTTTTGATCGAGTTGTAGCTAAATATTGGATTCTACAGTTAGAGAAAATTTTCAAAGTAATGGAATGAGCTGAAAAAAATAATGAGCTAGCAATGTTTATGCTGGAAGAGATGTAAAACAATTTAGTTCATTAATAAAGAAGTAGCACATTATAAGCTGACTATTCTTAACAATTTCAAGATACATATTTTCCACAGCATATCATGACAAGGAGGAGCGAAATTCCCCTTTCAACGCAAGGGATCTTTCTATTACAGAACAGTTGAGTAAATTTGAAGAGTTATCATCGCTTGCAAAGTATATTATATAGTCATCAGAGAATAAGAAGAGGAGGTTTCACATTAGAGGCGCAAATGGCTACTCTAGGAGCAATTATTACATCCCGACTCCCGACGTAATTTACGTCCGATTCTAATGGTTGGTACACTTGAGATTGGTCAGTGTTAGAATTTGTGGGCTCACCGTAATACATTTGTCTAGTGGGTCCACCGTAATACATTGAGATTGGTCAGTGTTAGAATTTGAGGGGCACACTTGACACGTGACGCCCCACTATTGGACTCTGGATGCAGATGCTGCTGCAAAATAAAAGCAACAACAAATACGAACATGGACGAGCATTCTAACGCAAATTAGTTAAAAAATGTGTATTTTAACCCCAACCTTATAATGTCTCGAATCGAATCAAATGGCATTAAGTAGGTAAATTAGAATAAAAAAACAAATCAATGAATGCCCATTCAACTCAGGGAGTATGTATTTGCTTTTGGTTTATTTTTATGGAGTTCTATTTGATTCTGGATCAAAACATTCGTTCATATCAAATCTTTAGAGATAATCCTCCAAAATTGTATGCACTACGCACACATTCACTAAAATTCCTATATATTGGGAAATATTGTTCTTATCATTAGGGAAATATTGTTCTTATCCATGAAGGTGGTGATGGCACACAAAATTTAAGGATGTATATCTTGAGTGCCATGTTGCATGGAAATTATGAAAGTTTAATTAATGAAAAAAAAAAAGGGTAACTTTATGACTTATTGGGTTTAGGATCTATCAAACCTAATTTGTCATTTTGAGGAAAAAAATAATATTTGGAAAAGATATGTATGAACATGTAACAGATTTTGTGGTATTGCGGTGGTATTCACCACAATACCACTAAATACCATTAATCTGCATGGCCAATTCCACACGTAATATTCGCTCTTTTTTGAGAGGCTATAATTTGTTATATCTTAAGAAGATTTAACTTTTTTTGATAGAACTCTACAACTTTGTATTGATCACCATCGTGGAACTTATTGGGTAAGAATAAATAATAAATTTCATTTGCCTAATTATTGGGATTCTTTATTGTTTATAATGAACAAAAGTTTTTTTTAAAAAATGGATATGTGCATAATTTTGGAAGGAAATGTATATTGAATAATTTTTTAAACAAAGTATGATCATTATGAGTTTATATGCTTGTTATCTTATGTAATAAACACATTAGTAGCTTTTTATAAATTTAATGAATAAAATGTTTCATCCATATGTTGCTCAATTTGTCCTAACATTTTTATAATGGTTTAATTTGCTTTAATTACTTAGAGGCCAATAAAAATAAAATTTTAAGAATGTATTCCAAACGTTATGTCCTTGAGAAATTTATAAAATATGTGTGCTTATTAGAAAAAAAAACTAGTATTTTTTAGAGGTAATTGTAGTAGCAATATGATACATATGTATAGATTCTTGCTCAAATGATAAAATAATAAGTATTTGAATTATTTATGATTATAATTAAAATATTAAATTCATCTAAATGATATTATTACAAGAGACTTATTAATCTTTAATTTTGAATAACATTACCTTTAACTAATTTGATTAAAAAAAGTTGACCTAGCATCAATCAAATGAGGAGTGTGAGAAGTTCTGATGAGTCTAAGCAAAAACAATTCTCTAAAACCATTATCTACACTAGAAGAAGCCAAAGATTTTGAAAAATATAATAATGCTTGCATAGTCAATTGGGATGTGTTGTAATGTGATGAGATAAAATGTTTGTGTTTGTCCCTAGAAAGCTAATGGTGCAAGAAATAAATTATCCAAACCATGATCTAAAAGTCACTACAATACTTTCTATTTACAATATGTTATTTCTATTTATATAGAAAAATATAAAATATGTACTAATCATGGAAATTTAATAATATACCTTTTTAGCCAAAAGCAACTCAATTTTAAACAAAAAATATTGAAAGATGGAACGAGAGATTATTTGTATATGATCTATTATAATCCTTGAAATTCCTACTTTATCAGTGGTGCCATCAAAGAGCATTGAAACAAAATTATGGCTAACATAATCCAATAAATTCTCAAATGCCACTTACGATAGTAGATCATTTAAAAAAAAAAGAAATATTTTTCTCAAGAATGAAGACTCTCTATATAAAAAGAAAAAAATAAATTATCATAATTTCTCTCAAAAAGATCTTACTATTAAATTAAGGGCATCAACTTATAAAGATGTTTATATTACAAAAGTATGGAGACATTATGAATTATATATAAACTAAATACATATTACAAACTCATTTACATAAATTATTAAAGCTACTAAAAAAAAATATAACTTTGCGTAAGGGTAAATTATCATGAATTTAACTAATGGTTGACAACTTGCCTCATGAGATAAGGTTTACTACAAATAGTGCTACTCAAACATTACACTAGAAGTTCTATTAGACTCTCAGGCAACATAAACAAATTTATTAAATTATTAATATTATATTAAAAGTTATAAGCAACATTTTATATTATTTTCTTCCATAATATTATAAACTCTCACACCACTTGATTATGGGCATGAGTCAATACAACAAAACTACTCAATTCCTTACTTTCTAGGGCGTTCACATGTCATTTCTTTTACTTTTTTACTCTTACTTATTCATAGCGTATCCCTTCATACAATTTTTTTTGTCTTAGCCTCGTTCTCCTTGAATCCTAGATTAGTGAAATTCCTTTAACTAAATTAAGAAAATTTTCAAATATTTACATCTCTTGCATTAACTATCGGAAGCTATATTGTATTCTAAGAGAAAATAAGCCCAAAAGATAGAAGCTACAAATAAAAAAAAGTTCTTAAAAATTCTTTTTTTGAAGTCATGAATGACATATCTCATTTTGAACATCAAGGTAATAATGTTCTAGCAATAATTCACATATTAGTCAAGAGCATGTGAATGCTCATTTCAATGAGATTCATTTTTAATTATGTATTATAATGCAAGTACTTGATTTAAGAGCTCTCAGTACGGTTACTCTTGTGCCTATGATCAAATATTACACTATAGCAACTCACTTGATAGATATAAAGGGATTGTTATGATTGATTATTCACTTACAAATATAATGAGTATTTTCAATGCAACTCATTTTCATTTAAGAAAGATGAATGAACATATTCCACTGAAGTCCAAGACACCTCAATTATAGATGTACAAAAGAAAAGAAATAAACTTTAGTTTTTTTGTGTGTGTTTTCTATCAAGTTGACCTATTTTATTAATTTGCTTTTGCCAACCATAGTGTATCCCAAAAAATAAAATTTTCTTCTTGTCTTCATTTACATTGAAAATGAGAATAGTGAGTTCTCTCTCATTTGAATTGAGTTAAATTTCTTACACTCATATATTTAGCGTCTTCAATAGGAAGATCTATTTTATTTTGAAAGAAAAAAATGCAGGGCAGATAATAATCAGTAAACAACAACAATGATTATGAAGTTGCTTAATGGCAAATGAATCCACATTTCACTACGATTCATGTTCAACTATGTACTATAATGGTGTTAAAGAATTTAGAAGCTCTCGATATTTCTTGTGTCTTAGTAGTGTTACCCTTTTTATTTTGTCTGATCCGCCAATATCGACAAGTACACTGCATGCATCTCCATTCATATCTAGCATTTTGGATAACCTAGTCCCATAATAGTTCAAGATAGTTCAATTGTATGCTAATCCAATTGATCATCTATTTACCTTTGAGAATGCATTTGAGGACAGTTCAAATGTAGGTGGAATATCTCATATTGCCTCCAACTAAATATGAAAATATTCACTTACTTGCCTCGTTTGAATTTGCCTTCGTCTATTATCATAGCTGAAAATAATAGAACTTTAAAGAGGCTAACTATAATTTTGTTATATGTGGAAATGAAATGTGTTTGAGCACTAATATCAGAATAAAAAACTAAATAAATATTTCATGAGGATGCTGGAAATTATATTTACAATAAAGAAAAGATATAAAATATAAAGTGGTTTGACTCAAAGACTTACATTGAACGTGACACAAGCGATAATAAATGGATCTTTATTTATATTATATATAAGAGTCCAAATGATAGTTTTAAATATATTTAGCTGTGTATATGTCGATAGGCTTGATCTGGTGTCCTTTTCTTTAATATATCAAAGCCGGCAGGTCTTAGTCTGGTCCCTAACGCAAGCATCCAAAGATTCCAAACTCGGTCTCCTCTCCTGACCTAGTCCTTGGCTTCGAAGTTACCCAGCTTGTAGAAAACAAAACTGCCGCACAGGTGGATGTACATGGGCTTGAACGCTGCCCTGAAGTCTGGCACATGCGCCGCCTTAACGGGAAAGGCTTCGTTTGAGAAGACGAAGAAGTTTTATTTGATTGGAGTGAATGCCGACATCTACAAATAATTTTGCTTGGTGAAACAAACGTCTCACGAAGTTTTTTAGTGATAACTATAAAATTTTATTGTTTTAGATCGCATCTCATCTCTTCCGGCCTAACAAATGCACCTTTTAAAGGAATTTTGATGAACATTCCCTCTGTTTCAAACAAAGCCAAAGCTTGCCGCATGGCATGAGAAGCTTTGGTGAGGGCTACGACCATCAAACAAAGCCAAAGTTCGCCACATGGCACGCGAAGCTTTGGTGAGGGCTACGAGCTGACTAGAATTTTAAAAAAGAGAAAGACGTTATTAAAAGTCAACTAAAATATGTTTCAATTAAAACTTTATTTTTTTTAAGATAATTAATAAAACAAATAAATAAAAAGAAATATAAAAACTTTTGAGAAAAACTACAAAGTATTTTTTTTTAATCTAGCTATTATGAGTAGACATCTTGATTGTGTCCAATAGTTCTTCATCACATCGAAATAATTAATCATTTATTCTTTTTCTAAACTTATTATAATATCCTTTTTAACATGTATTATTAGTCAACTCTAAAAAAATCAACTTTTAAATTTTTTAAACATGCTATTGACAATCTTCATTGTTCAAAATAAGGTCCAAACAACCTCTATTTTG